>VXAX01004284.1:23527-45946 GCA_013399835.1 Leptocoma aspasia | reverse complement strand
TAAAACTTCATTACATATTTACAATCCATACAGCTATGGGATTTGAACAAGGATGTGTTTTTACAGTAAGAATAAAGAATATTTTCAACTATTTTTCGCACAATTGTTCTCAGAATGTGATAAAAAAAAATGGTCCAGGGTCATTCAAGAACTTTTTAGATATTACTAAACAGAAGTTTATCACATTACTTCCTGTTCTAACCTGGCACTTCTTCATCATAAATTCCTGTTTACCCACACATTTCTCTGTTTTAGTTACTCCTTTTGCTGAGCACAAATCTCTTCCGAAGATCTGAAGGGGCTGTGCTTCTATTCAGTTTGTTTTTTTAAAGTGGAAAATTTTTTCTCTGCTATTCTGGAGCAGAAGGTTCAACTCCTCCTAAAGCCAGCCAGAGTCACTGTGCAGCGAAGCACGTGTGCCCCGGGGGAAAACACCCACCATGGGCACACCACTCCTTCCAGCAGGGATCAGAGGCACTGACACCTCTGGGTGTCTTTGCTTGATAAAAGCCAAACCCTCTCACTCAGCATTATGAAGCTATATAGAACAGCAAACAGAAAGCAATTTTAAGGGTATTATTAACTGAATTTACATATTACTTAGATAATTTTTATTATTGCACTGCTATTAATGATGATGAAAAAAAAATAATTCCATATCAAGCCTACCAATATATTTCAGGCCACTATATCTTTATGAAAAAAAAATTCTTCATCTATGTGATCTCTCTATAAGGGTTTGTTCTTTGTGGTTTCTGTTGCTGTCAATACCCTTTTTCAACTGACCTGGCAAGTAGAAGGATGTAATAAGAATATGAAAGTAGTTAAAAATTGTTGGGTAATTTTTTTCTTTTCTTTTCCCTTCAATAAAATTTGCAGGTGTGTGTGGGGAAAGACGGGGGGACTTTTTTTGTTATTTTCATTGTCCTTTTTTGTTTGGCTGTTTGGGGGTTTTTGTTTAGCTTTTTTTTTTTTTTTAATAATCTTATTCCTGGAATTCTTTGAGTTATTCCTTGCTCAGGCTGCTTATGACATAAAATAATGAGCACCTGTTTGTTTTTCCTGGTCTCCTGGAATGGAACTTCTCCTCTTAGAGAGGGCAAATGTATTGTTTTGAAGTGTATGAAACATGCAGCAGTTTTATAACTGTGTACTGTCCATCCTGGGAATGGAGATATGTTGAGAAGCCATTAGGAAGTGGTGGGAATTTTCCTTGTGCCTGTTGCAGACCTGCCAGTCCCTGGCTGCTCAGCCGGTCTGCACTGGTGCTCCACTGGCTGGCTAAAGCCCTCAGGAGCAGAGAATCTCACCAGAGTAATGACTTTGTGTGAGCCGTATGTATTAGCAAAATCACCCATTTGTTTTGCTGTGAAAATCGATGCAACAATGGAGAAATCTATTGCCTCATCATTGCATACAATGTATAATTAATTATTGGCCTAATACTGCGTACAAAATACAATTTTCCATGACCATATGCACAAGTGTATTGACTGCTATAAGAAACAGGAGTGTTCATGCACTTCCCTCTTCAGCTAAGGTGCTTCTCTTACCTACAAACCTAAGTACTGGCCATTGACAATTGGTGCGAGCAACAGAAATGCTCTTAAATAATTGAGGATACAGCTAAGTGCTAATGACTCTTGAACTAACAAAAAATACTGGGTTCAGGGAAATGCGGATGCTTTATATGCAGATAAAATTGAGACTTTTACATCCTTGCCTTTCCCTCGATAATTGCAGAAAAACAAAACTGTATCTGCCCCAGAAGGGGGCTCAGAACAGGAACCAGAAAAATTGCAGACAGAATCTCACTTCAAAGGTGATCTACATGACAGGGTCTGGAGTCAGACTGGTGTGTCCAGTGAGAGTCCAAGACCTTGCAGAAAGTTTGTGCGGAAAGTTCATGCTGTCTAGGAAAGGAAAGTGTGTGCAGCATGGGAAGTTTTCAGAGAGAGGCCTACATTTTCAATAAAAAATAAGTCCTTTTTATATAACAGAGAAATAAGAGGGCTTAGGGCATTCACACTTTGAAAAGCCAATAGATGTCTATTTTTCATGTCTATTTTTCACCTGTAAAAGTCCAGGGATGGATGAAGTTTTCTTTTCTTTTAGTGATTTTTATTTCTCCAGACTGTTTCCAGTTTTTCAGATGATAAATTACCATTCCATTTATGTGTAATAGTGTCTCAGGAGGTTTGTGGTTTCTAGGTACCCACCTGTACTTCAAAGGTGCCAGCTGCATTTTTCAGGGATGCTTCTGGTTCCCAGCTCCTGTTCCCAGGCTCACAGCTCCCTGTCTGGCAGGCAATTTCTCTATCAGTATTTTCAGCAGACTTTTTTTTCCGTTCAGTATTTTTCCCCTGAACCAGATCAATTTTATGGATGCTCACATCACTCGGTAGAGCTGAATCTGGTAGAAATTATGTCTGTCTGTATGTTTGTCTGCTTCTGCTTGCAGATCAGAGTATACTACACATAAGACAGGACAGGGAGCAGTGATCAGGTACAGGGCTCAGTCCAGACAGACCAGTGGCTTGTTTATACAAAACCAGTTTTTATTATTCCCTTTCACACTATGCTGGTTCTTCCTATATAAACTTTGACACTTCCATTTTTTCCCCTTGTCTCCACACAGTAAATATACCCAGAATTGATAAAGTCTAAGACCTTTACCTGGATCATATATGTTTCTTAAATGGTATCACTTGTGTGGTTACTGAGTCACTGACAGTCTTTCAAAGATGATCAATGCCTCCCTTCTCCTGTCTGTAACATGTGGAAATTTTGCACAAATCCCCTTTAGCCATCTCCGAGATCCACCCATCTCTCATGGAGACATCTGTACCTTTTTTCAGCTTCTTGCTGTGCTACGTACCATGTAGCAGTTTTTTTCATGTCAAGTCAAGAAATTTCTCATGAGAGATTCAGTTAGTTAAACTTAAGGCCGGAGTCCAGTCATTTGCCTTCACATGTCAACTCTGGTGTTCAAAGTAAGGTGGTACAAAACCCACTGTACATAAATAAAAGATAATAATTCACAAGAATCCAGTAATATTCCACAAAATTCACTGGTTTATATAAAATGAGTACTGTGTTCAGGACATTCTACTTCACTTTCTGCATGACAATAGTTTCCAAATTTTAATTTTCTGTGGTAGAAATATTGAAAGATTTTACAGTTAATTTAAAGGAAGATTTATTAACAAGTTAAGTGTACTTAGTAGTTCAAAAATCAGTGTTGCATAAAATCAGCTACATTTTTTTCAATTTGAGAAATATAGAAAAGGCTATATTCGGCTCCAGACCAAGCATCTATATAAGTCAATATCCTGAACCTCACAATGGTTGTGAGCGGATGCTTACAGAAGACTATTAACAGAGGATGCATTTATGATTCTTTTCGTATTTCCAGCTTGGGCTCTGAGAATTTCCTAACCCTGGTATGTTTTTTTCCATTTTAGCAAAAGTTTGCTCTTCCAGTCACTGTTGTTTCCCCCTCTGAACCCTTACTGTGGAGAGCATAATGAATGACACGAGGCATGACAGTTCACATCTTAACTTGTCTAAAGGTTTATATGAGTAAAAGTTTTCAGCAAAGAAAGAGATGATTCCCAGCCACCCTCACTCACTACATACATGCCACACAGATGCTCTTTGACAGCCCTGCCCAAGAAACAGCCCTTTTGGAACCCCTGCAAGTGCAAGCTCAGGCCTGGCAGGTGTCGTGGGGGACTGTGCGTTGTGGTTCCTCCCTGCCGGGCTCTCCTGGCAGTGAGACCCAGCTTTTGTCTGGCCATGGAGGTCAGAGCTCCTCAGACAGGCAGGGCCTGCCTCTCTCAGGGCTGGCCTCTCCCGGTGTCAGGGTTTGCTGCCCTTCTCACCAAGAGACATTCCATTCTTTCCTGGTTTGAACCCGGGGGCCTTTTGATGGCCCCTAGCTCTTGTCTGTGCCTTTGTACTTTCTTCAAGTACAAAAACTGTACTCAAGTTTTTATAGAAGTCCAGCATATATCCTTCCCCAGACCAATATCAGTTTTAGAGCGAAGAGTACTAGGATATATTTTTCTATAAGGTAGCCACAAGATTTTTTTTTTTCTGCTCTTCATTGTACCTTTCTTCCTCTCAGGATATTATTTGAGAGAGAAATTAGTTAATTCTTTAAAATGCGTGTAAACTATAGATTCTATTTCTTTTTAAATCCTGAAAAATCTCATTCATTGTTGGATAAATCTTATTTTATACTGGACCTTAACTTGATCATTAACCTAGTTTTACAGACACTGAACCAGAACTATCTCATTTTCCATCTGATGTATAAAGCATTAATTCCTGCTTCTGACTATTTTTGTTTAGGAGGGTAACGAATACAAGAAGGGCTTCAATGACCTGCAATTTTCCCAGACAAATGTGTTCATCAGATAAAAGGTAGTTCCAGAAATCTTTTGTTCTTGACTATTTTTTTTTTTATACAAACTGACAGAGACGCAAGGTACGACATACTTGCAACAAGTTATGATTGAAAGATAATTTTTCCATATATGAATTGGATTACTGTCTTAGGTATTATTTCACAACATTCCATTAGACTTAGTGTGGTCATTTTCAGAAAGAGGAGGCTGACTTTAGGCTAACTTATTGACACCTTTATTTTTTAATTGATTACATGAAACAAGGAGCAAAATATATGTTGAAGGTAAAAATATTTCAATGTTTATATAATTCCTAGTTTTAGAGGCTCACACCCTGAGACAATCAGTGTTACAATACTTCAGATTATGTGTATTAAATGTTACTTAAATTTAAAAAATAACCTGTTTTTAATTTGAAGATTGTTTTTTCTCTACTTTTTTTAGGAAATTATGGATGTTGTGTCTAAATTACTTTTTATATTTTCCTGCAAGAGTTATCTGCCAACAATTTTTTATTTCTGACTGACTCATTTTTTAATATTTTTTTTCCTGCAAACCTGGTATGGTATTTGAACCTCATTTTGCTACAGTCATATGTCAGAGGACTCACTAATTTGTCAGCAAAGGTGACAAGTTTATTTCTGAAGGAAAATTTGCTTTGGCAATAATTTCAGCAAAAAAGAGAACATTATTTGTCAGAAAAGGATTTTAGAATATATCCTATTAGCTCAAGAAGATCCATCAAGTAGGGACAGAAATAGATTCTCTATGTATCTGAAGTAGTAATTTATACTTCTCCCACTGAAAAATCAGAAGATTAATTCTAATCTTATTAATAGTAAAAAACCCAAAACAAAAACCTTTTTTTCCTTCCTCATCTTGAGTAACACCTTATTTAATTCCAAATTAATTTAAGAACTGTTTACTGGCAGAAAAAAAGGAGTTATTAAATTCTGGAGAAGAAAAATAAAGGTTAATAAGTGAAAAATAAAATTTCACTTTGCTTTACAGTAGGTCTCATGGCTCAAAGTCTAGTGAAGGAAATTAGAAACTTTAAAAGGCTTTTCTAATGCACTGATTTTTTTTCCAGGGTTTATTTGAGGGAAATGGTAATAGTCACAGCATACTGATTACCAGAAGCTGTACTTATTCTGCTGAATGCTCATAACAAGTATGCCATATTTCATATTTTTCAACTTTGCTGTTTTCAGAACTTAAATGCTTCTCCAGCATATTCTTTAAAGAAGTTATTTTTGATTGCTGAAGACAAGCCCAAAGTGTACAGCAAACATTTATTTTTTTCTCCAAGAGTATTTGTCAACTACAAACCATGAAGCAACCTAAACAATTTTCTCTGACAGTCTGACTGACAGTGAACTTTGCAGGGTATTGTAAAAGCTAGCAGAGAATATTTCCCACAGATTATATATAGTGAAAGGCATTTTATTGAGGAGACCGTGTAGAAGGCTTTTACTAGAATTGTCATACATCAGTGAAAGATAGCACTGCCAAATAATTGTACTTTTCACCAGTTTTAGGCAACAGGTGAATGGTGGCCTGCCTTTCCATTCCTTTATCAATACAGAGTAAGATGACTTAAGAACAAGTTAGATTTTCTTTAAAAATCATATGCTTTGAGATCTAGCATTCTTATCACTGACTAATAAGTTCTGTGGGTTGTGGCCTATAGATATTTTACTATTAAGAATTTTTTTATTATTTTCTACAAAAAACATATGATCGCGTTACAGAATTTTTTTCTTGATGCAAGTAAGTCACAGTTTTTGTCACTTGAATTCTTAGATAACCCAGAGATGGAACCAGATTCAAATTCAGACACTCAAACCAGGTTCTTAATAAGATAGATTTGAAATAAAAATTAGGTTTTAGACTAGTTAGGCTCACATTAAAACCAACAGATATTGATTACAAACTGGTTAATACAGTGAGATCTAGTGAGCTTTTCAGGAGACAAAAAGGTTTTTAATTGTTTGTTTAATATCTGAACAGATGGGCAATGGCCTTCAGCTTCCACTCTATTAGCATTTCTCCAACAGAGAAATCTTACCTGTTAGACTCATGTGCATGTCTTGGACATATCAGAAAATACCAGATTCCTTTGCTGATGCCCAAGTCTCTACTCAAACCCTAAATCATTGAAGAAAACCCAAACCAAAATCAAGACTATAGATCTTCAGCTGCATTTGCATCTGAATTCAATGTCCATGCAGTCATTGTTCAAATTCACTAAAAACAATTTACTTGCACTGATGGTAAATTCAAAGTATCACAGATATTAAGATTGAGGTGAATTTCACTGGGTTTTTGATATCTTGAATACAGAAATCTATATTTGAAATTAGTTGTCCCTTTATACAAAATGTAGAATAGCAGGTGTCTTTAGGAAAATATTGCATAGGCCCCTGTAAAGAAGTAAAAAATACCTTTTTTTTCTCAGAATTGATTATGAACAGAGTTCAAAAAATTTGGGTTTGTATACTTATTAGGCAAGATTAATACATATAGACAAAATCTGTACATACCTGAGGGTTTGTGTTTAGGCTGTTGATGTAATATAATTTTTATGATTCATGCTCACATAATTGAGAATCATACAGTTCTGAAATGTTTAAAAGATCAACAGGGAAGCAGGTGCAGAAGTGTGGACTGCAGTTCACAGGCACTCTTTAGGCACCTAAATATTCTGGGAATGAGGATTGTCAAAGAACATCACTGTGCACAGCGCTGCCAATAGGTGAGCTGCAGGAGGCTCCCAGCTTCCGTCAAACTACAGAAATGTCTAAGAAGTTCTGTCACTTATTCCTGATGAAATGGTTCTTTGAGCTTTTGTTCCACCTAAACAAAGGAGGGGCAGTGCCCTTTCAGCAGCTGCTGCGGAGAGGCCGGTGTTACTGCCAGTCAACAAAAGCAGTGATTTTCACAGAAGAGTGCCTAAGGCCTCTTGCTGAGATTGGAGAAGTGTGTCCTTGCTTGCAAATGTGTGCTGGGGGAAAATCGGCATTGCCAAGTAGCTGCTGGAGGAGCTCAGTGGCCTGCACAACACTGAAGACATTGTGAAGGAGGTTATCTGGATCTTCCTTACAATACTGAGCTACAATAGCCTAAATGCTCTGCTGTACTGAAGAAGGCAGAGTCTGTGTCTTCTGAGCTGGGAAATGGAGACTCCCACAATGGAAAACTCTGGGAGCTTTTAACTTCTGTCACAAAGAAAAAGTCCACCTAGATTGATTCCAGTAGGAGAATCTATACAACTGTATATGTGAAACTACAGAAGAGTTTCAGTGTCCTGGTAGCACATGAGGGGCTGGAAGCAGTGTTCAAGGATGCACCCAAGCAGGCTGGATCTGAACCCTATCGCAGCACCAAGAGGAAAGTAAATGAGTGACAGCAGTGGAATACTCCATACTCCAGGCAATGAAGGCTGCCATGTGCTGACCTAACCTATTTTCTTGTAAGATTTACTGCTCAGATCTGGGATGTTGTGAACAGACTGATAAGGCTTTGTCCTTGATGCTCCTCCTCATAAGCACCAACTTTACCATCAGGGGAGGCCTGCTGAACAGCAAGTGTGAACATGAGGCACTGGGGCTGAGGATCAAGGTCTTGGGGACCAAGGTGGCTTTCTCCTTAATGCTGCAGGTGAGGGGGAAGGGCTTGAGAAGCAGAAAGGACAAATGGGAAGTTTCTGTCAACAGCTGTCACTGTTAAGTTAGGAACAGTGAGAAGGAAGCGACATTGACTCCAAGCTTCTCAGAAGGCATAGAGCAATGTTTACTGAAATCACACATATTTATAGACAGAGTCATTCACCCAGGACCTGATTGGTCCTTAAGCAGCACCCCTCACACCATTGGTTAATTAGGAAAAACACCTTCTTGTAAACATCTTTCCATAAACATCACTTATAACACATTGCACATGTTCACAAACACCAGGTGCAGAGATAAAGATAAGAATTGTTTTAATTCTTTCTCTGAGCTTTCTCACACTCTTCCCCAGGACAATGTCTGGGAAAAGTTATCTGTTTCTCTCTGTGACCAGAGTCAGCAACCACAAACAACTAGCTGCACGCTTTGTAGTGATAACAAAGGTTTTTATGACCAAGGCACCCTCACTGATTATCAAGAAAGCAGAGTTAAGAAGAGGTAGGATTGAACTGACAAAATGGGAAAAAATCTTTTGTCAGTAGGCTGGCTAGACTGTTCAGAACAGCTTTAAACTAGGAGTGATGGGAGTGGGACATGGCAATCTGCTATCATACAAGAAAGTGGTGGAACACCTGGGAAAGCAAAGCACTCTTAGCTCTTTTGTATTTTTCTTTGTGTTCCCATTCTTGTCCCACTGAGATTATGCCTGTATTCTTTTTTTTTTTCTATTTAACAACTTATTCTGTTACTCAGTTGAAAATGGACAAGATAATAAATCTTTCATGCTAGAAAATTAAGTATGGTCAGTTCTAAGTAAATCTACTATTGTGTTGCGTAACAAAAAGTGTGTTTGGGTCTGGCTTTCTAAAGTGTTCTTAGTCACTTACTGTTTTGTCAATAGTTTGCTATGTTTTTATGTCCCTAGGTCAATATCTCTCTTCCCCAATTTATATAATAATTTGGCTATAAAACAAAAGCAGAGCATCAACATTTTCTTTTCTCTTTTTCTTGACAGTTTTCTGACTGAAAGACCTAATACTTTGTTGTTGGTTTTTTTCCCCATATTCTGTATTGGAGACAGCATCCATAACAAAGTTTGAGTCCAGAGCCTTGGGTGATTTTGAACTGTAACATGGCAACAGAGAAACTTTCATAGAACCCAGTAATTTCCCTCTCAAAGTTGATGGTAGGAGCAGAGGAGAGGTTTTATTTCTTTTTTTCTCCTGGAATTGGAAACTGGAAATTTATGGCAAAGCCTCCTTTGTTCTGTGGTAAACATAAAATAAGACACAAATGTAACATATATAAACAAGTAACACAAGTACAGAAAAAAACCCCATCAAAACCAAGGAACAGCTTCACCTATTAAATGTCTGTCCTGTGACATTTCTCATTTCCTCTTGTAATCATGCTGAAGTGCACTTTTAGTTATCATTGCTTAATTACAGAAGAGGTGTTAATTTTCCAGTTAGAAGCAAATATTTCATTGCATCATTCAATTTCATTGCATCATTCACTTATTTTTGCTAAAGAACTTTCTCAAGTTTTTGCACTATAAAACTTACAGTCAAAATACAGTCTAGGGATACAACTTGCCTTTTTTTTTTCTTAACTCTTGCTTTTATGAGAAATCAGAAACATCAGCACATATATCTCTACATTCGCATGGCATCTACTCCAGTCGCACGGCATCTACTGAGAGTTTCTAGTTAATATCTAGTTATTAAGATTCTGAGCATAATGTGAGTGCACACATTAATGAACACTAGAAATCTCCTTAAGAATGAAAAATGCCTTGGTTTTAGAACATTCTTTGACAAGAGCCTGCAAGCTCTCACCACCACCTCCAGGTCCCAGTCATTCAGAAGCACAGCTATGGGAAACCAGGTTTCACTCCATTCCTGTGTACATATCATGGGCTGTTAAATGTAGATTTTTACCTTCCTGCAAAGCTGATGTTGATTTCTGGATGCTTACATTCATATCGGAATATGCTTTTATTTTATTGGTAACTTTCAATGTACTGTTTAACACCATATGTAAATTATTCTTTTGTCTTTTTGCTAACCAAATAACACCCCTTCTGGTCACATGTAAATCTTCAAGAACATTCTATTGTCACTGCTGCATTTTTAACAAAGTATTTATCTCCCTCTCTCTATTAGTCTATTTTCACTTTCACAGCCTAACTCTCAAAACCTAGCCTTCGGAAAAAATAAACTAAATAAACTTGCCATAATTATTAACATTTCACATTGTGTACCCAGAAGCACTTGGATTACTGAAGCAGCAGTAGCATCTCAAATAAAAATATTCTCACTGCTAAAAGCTTTAGATAGCAATGGTTTGTGCAATTCTGTTACCAAACTTGTCAGTCTAATGTTCACTCTAAAATTTGAAACTGTCTTGTTTTATTTTCATAGCCTGGAGTTGAAGTCTTACAGATATGAAGTGGGTGGCAAGCACCTGCTATATATAATAATTTTTATTTACTTTTAATAAGATTTTGGCAAGGATTGAGAGGCAGATCTCATTCCAGATTATTCTTCTGTCAGATATTTGAAAGAAAAAAAGCATAATCTAATTTGTCATGCTTTTCATATCAGATTTATTTATATGTAGTAGACTCTCACCTCCATGAAACTTCTGTCACTCCTGTGGTGTTGTAGATAATAGCTCTGTGTAGAATAATTTCTACATTTGGCCAATATTTTTAGCAATAAAAAAGACCTATAGTTCATCATTATGAGTAATACTTTAATTGCACAGTGTCAGCTATTCATCCTCAGTGCTGTGTCCTGTTTAGTCATATTGCAACTATTGCTTTACATTTTTATTTCTTAGAGACTTTGAAGAGATTGTGTCAACAGTTTGAAGACTGAATAATCTAAAGTAAATAATAAGTTTAATTGCAGAAGGAAATTCAGCTTCCTCTAAACTAAGTACGGAACTCATCTGCCTAACAATAAACAGCTAGTGTGATTTAATATTCCCTAAGTTGTGCTATTAAACCCTGTATTGCTCTTCTAGATGAGCACATGTCTCTGTAGGTCCTTCATCATGTTTGACAGCTTTTGTAGCTGTCTCTCATACCTTAAAGCATCTTGATGAAGCAGTGACAATGTTTGGAGAACTCGACTGTAGCTCAAGGTACACACTATTTGACAGGTATGCTGGATATTTTGTTTTGCATGTACCACTCAGGTTTACAATCTGTGTTAGTAGGAAATTAGAAGAATAATTAGATAATATGCCATTTGTTATTGTCCGACACTGGAAGAACAGATATTAAAAGAAGAAGAATGAATAGAAAGAAAAAAAATTAAAAAAAAAAAAAAGGCCAGTGTCTTAAAGCAAGTTTGTTGTATGTGTTGGTTTAACTTTCTAAAGGAAATATTTCCAGATTAATTTGCCCTTATTATGTCTAGCAGCTTCTTTCTCTATGAACAGAATAAAAACAAACCCAGAATTTTTTATAGTAAATTTCTGTAAAAAATTTGAATTGAAGAATTTGGTTTTGGAGAAAGATTTGGTAGAACGTTCCCTCCCAAGAAATCTGGGATAAAACCAGTTAATCCTCTCCTACACAGAGAATATCTGGAACTCCAAGAAGGAAAGGAACCTGTAGTCCCTACCTAAAGGATGAAATCAAGACTCTAAGGGCCAGAGGAACTCTGTGCTAATTTTCAAGTCTTCAACACTGTTGATGGAGGTTTAACTCTTATTTGGAATTTTTATTTACCCACCAAACACAATTGTCACAATTCAAAATGAAGAGTCATACTTATACCAAAATTGTTAATTAGATCACCTTGGAAATATTTTCCATGTAACTTCAATGGGATGGGTTATATAGACTCAAAACTGATTTTATTTCTGCTACAAAGTGAAGCTTCAAATACTTTTTAAATTATTTTGCCTTTAGGACCTCAAGCTCAGAGTTCCACCATTATCACTGTAAATGTTTTAAATTGCAGTGTTAGGAATTAATGAAGGACATACTTTATCAACATACAGCTTACCCTTTTGGGTTTCAGTTTCATTTATTTTAATGCAGTAATTTCATTGTTACCAATAATCTCATACAATTTATCTTAATTTTATTGTGGCTGGCTTTCTGTGTCAGCGACAACATTACTTGTTAGTTTAGTTCAAAGATGTCAGGATTTAATTTAAGCAGCACTAGATGATTGACCATCATCTTGAATGTGACTTTGGTATAAAAATGTTATATTGTAGTGTGCAGAAATAGCCTACCAGGTGTTAAGTATCTGTACCTAACCCCTCTTTATATTTCCTGGTATATTATGCTGGACTATCTTGTAGTTTATTTGTTCCACAGGGAAGTCAGGTAAATCAATGGAACAGATCACAAAACATTCAATGATTATGTGTTTACATGCATACAAGTAATGAAATTTACTGACTCAGAATGCTTGTGAGGAATATTTTTTTCTCGTATTTCTTCATTTTTTTGAGAACATCATGCATTTTGCTGGTTATTCCATTGCTTCGTCTATGGACATCTGAGTTATGAGACTTATCAACTGGGAACTTGAAGGCACAGTATTGGCTTTTGTGATGGGTTTCCTAGTACAGCTATGTCTGTGATAAAAAAGTGCACGTTTCCCATGCTTCAAATACTGCAGTGATTCTTAAATGTTTAAAATACTGCATAATTTATGCAGCCTTCATAATGAATTGTTTGGCAGATATGAAAGATAGGTTATGTAATTACTTAATTCTAAGGAGAAAATAAAGGCAAAAATTTAGAAGGAGGAAAAAAAAGAAAGAAGAACAGATATTTGCTAAAATCCTTTGCAAATTTCTGAAGAGTATTTCATGCTGCTATGTGCCAGCATACTTTGTTCTCTTCTGGGTCAGATTTTTTTCTTTACTTTTGTCTTAAATTGGAACAATAATGACAGTATAGCTATTTACTTTTCTTGGCCTTATAGAATAGGAAAGTGATAAGCATGGGAAAATGACAGAGATAATACTGTACTTTGCACACCACTATCAGAACGATTAATGAACTGAGATTACAGGGTAATATCCTACTTTGAATCACTGAGATACCCAATCATTATTGTTACCTTCTTTCACATAGTTCAGCATCAGTGAAGATGACTGCAAAAATAGTTCAAATTATGTAGTAATCAAAGGTGTTGTAAAAATGTGTGAAATGCAATGAATGTAATTGCAAAGTACTGTGTAAAGATTCTTTTAAGTTTGTAGCTTGAACTTGTTTATTTTGTCTTCTCCTTTTTCCTGACTGTAAAAATGCCCAATTTTACACAATTGTTTCTTTCACAGAAAGAAACGTTTAGAGCTCACAGTGCAACAAGATACCTAACTAAAAATCCTTAACTACTATTTTAACATGAATAGACCAAACTATTATCAAGAAAAAATAATCAAGGGTTCCAGTGTAATTGTTCATCTAATCGAATGATATTTCGAAATTGTAGTACTTATAGCAAAATTGCCATTAAGCATTTAATTTTGCATTGTTACTTCTCCTGATTGAAATAGTTCTTTGAGGTTTTCAGTTTGTAATAATGAACAAAAAATAGTTGATAAACACCGTTCATTAATCTTAGGGAAATTCTAACTCCCATGTTTCTCATTTTTTGTAAAAGAATACTGTCAGAACTATCCACATTCATTTTAACATATGTATGTATAGTTATTCTTTCTTTTGATTCCTCCAGAAAACATTGTAGTGAAATACTGAAATTAGTTGCCAAGAGAGGTTGTTATTTCTATTCTTGGACACATTCAAAGCTCAATTGGATAAGGCCAGACCTGATTTAGTTTTCACCTGTTTTTAGGAAGAGGTTGGACCTGTTGAGAGCCCTCAGAGGTTCCTCTCAGTCTCCATGATTCTGATTCTTTGAACAACATTGATGTTACTGTTAGAGTTTATTGCCACTGGTGATATTTTACTATTAAATGCCAATACTGACAGCAATTTACTATTCACTGATACTGTTACTAATAATTTTTGGTTTAATAGCAACGCAGAAGAATTATGAAGAAGACATAAAAAATATGATCAACAAATAAGAAAGGTAAAGCTCAAAGTTAAGCTTACCACAGATCTAACCATTCCTTTCATTTGACATTCCTCTATCACACTATACTTTCATTTTTCTTTTGTTTCTCATATTGTTTTGTGATTACATTAAGAAATGGGTGAAGTTTTGGAAAGTCTATTACAACAACTGTAGCAACAGTGTACATGAGTTTCTAATCTGTCTGCTGGGTCACCCTACAGAAAATACGCAGAGGCTGGGATTTTTCCAGTAGTTTATTATATGATTACATTTGATGCTGCAGTCATGAACTTCTGAATAATCCTGTTTTCTTGACCAGTTTAATTCACTCTTTTAACAAAGAAGGAGAAAATATTTGTGGAGATTGCATCCTTGGGGGTATGTGCACAAAGGTATCTTTTCATCACTCCCTTTTGTAATGAGGATGTAATCCTCAGGAACACTCTCTATTGTCATTCACACAAAATGTATGTCATCTCTAGTAGACAGTAAAGCCTATTGACATAACACTAAGCTAACAATCTGTTTAGAGCTTACCTGCATTGACATGAAAGACTGAAAATAGATAGACTGGTTGTTTTTTTTTTTTTTTTCTTGTTAGCAGAATCTTGCCATTATGGAAAATTTCAGAAAATAAATTAGTATTGAAGACCATAAAGAAATCACAGAATCACAGAATAAACTGAGTTAAAAGGGACCCACAAGGCTCATCTAGTCCAATCATTCACTTAGAAATATTTCTAAGATGTATTTCTTCACTAAGGAAGTATTATAGAAGGTTTCAGAAGCTCTTGTATCAAATTCTATTCATTTCGAAATTGTAACTTCCTGACTGAGAGTTTTCACTAAGAAGACTGCCTGCTTTGGAGTTAATTTATTTCAGTCCATCCTGATCTAGCCACTTCATTTTATATGAAAAAAAAAAGCACAAGTTCTCTGAACTTTACTGACATTATGGATACAATTCACTAATAAATATAGTGGCATATGGATCTAGGTATTTACACAAAGTATGAGAACAAAAGCTAAGTTAATGTTTCCTTCTATACTTTCAGGTAGCTCTTCCAAACTCTCCTTTTCCTCTCAATAAATAGAAATCTCCTTTACATGCAGCAGCCACCTATATAATTCATGGCTTCATCCCATGTTTTAAAGTTTTTTGATTGTGTTACTGGAGAATTAAAACTGCATTTGATATAATATATCTAAAGCAGACATGACAATGATACAAAATACATACACAATATGCATTCTAAATAGTGTGTTAAGTCAGTAGAGTTATGACATCATCATAATTTAATTTCCTATTTTGTTCTGAAAATTGACATTTTCTTATTGGCTTAAACAAAATATCATTTACCTGGACTCTGTAGATGCATTTAGAAGAAACCATGCCTCATTTTTTAATGTATAACATCTGAGATGGTAATATGTGTAAAGAGTTCTGTAAAACGTTACCTTTATAACATTGTGTTCATAGATATTCTTTGGTACTTCTTATTATTAAAATTAGGTCTATTACTGAATAAATATATATTAAACTTGGGGAAGCTTAGTTATCATGCAAACATTTGAAAACCTATTGATTTTAATCCCTTCACATGTTTCATTGCTTCCCATTGCTTCTAGTTATCTGTTATCAAATCTGGTACCTGCAATCCTTAAAAAATCTTGCATTATTTTATTTAATTTCCCCTGGCTCTTGGTAGGGCGAGGCGAGGCAAGGAAAAACTCATGTGATAATTTAATTTTTTAGGTTTGAAGGGAATTTTAGCTAACAGTTTGTTTTTAACTGTACAGCATTCAGAAAAAAAAAAAAGGAGGAGTAATACCAGGGTGAATTTTTTCTCACAGGTATTCTCAGTAAGGACTTCTCAGTGCACATTATAATTGTATTAATTGCCTTACTTTTTAGGGGCAGCTGAGTGAAATAGCAGGAATCATAAAAACCAACTGCATAGACGTTACTGGAGTGTACCAAGACTAAACAGACTAAACAGTAAACAATGGTTGTATATTTTTCTTTTTCCTTTCTTTTCTTTTTTCTTTTCTTTTCTTTTCTTTTCTTTTCTTTTCTTTTCTTTTCTTTTCTTTTCTTTTCTTTTCTTTTCTTTTCTTTTCTTTTCTTTTCTTTTCATGGGAACATCATATCTGAGTTTCTGTTCCTGTTAGGAGGGGCTAAATTTGATTGCTTACATGCATATCAGACTCTTATATTGTCTAAAAAATCCCGGGTTATTTTGCTGTCAGTGTGAATGCTGTTCAGAAAAACCACTAAACTGTAGCACTATGTGCTGTGTCCTGCTGTTTCTTGAACACCTCCAGGGATGGTGACACTACCACCTCCCTAGGCACCCCATTCCAATGCTTAACCACCCCTTCAGTAAAGAAATTCTTCTTGATGTCCAACCTGAGCCTCCTCTGCTGCAGCTTGAGGACATCTCCTCTTGTCCTGTCACTAATTTCCTGGGAGAGGAGGCCAAGGATTTGGAGTGGGAACTGGGAGGTAACAATCAGGCCACATTCAGTAAACACATGTACTATTAGATGCCTATATTGAGGTAACTGTATTGTCTCACGATTTCATTAACTGGAAATAGAGCCTGAAAATTCATCTCATGTACAGATGCATATTTACAACATATTTAAACATCTGCAAATAAAGAGCTGAATTCTTTTCTCTTTGAAGACAGGATTTATTTGCCTGTTCTTAGGCATTAGCAGCCATTCAAGATGTTCAAGCACACCCTAAATTAATGACTTATTGTTCTTATTTTCTGAGACAATCTAGTCTTTTCTTTTTTTTTTTTTTTTTGCTATGACTTCTGAGGTAGTGTTTTTTTGGGCTGATGATACCCTTCTAGAATATAATATTTTCAATATGATGTCAGGGCTCAGAGGGGGCCAGCAGCATCCTTGGGGTCAGGGCACTGCAGGGACCCCAAAGTCAGCAAAGTGCTAGACCTGAATAACACACAGGCATAAAGGGAGGAAAAGTATGTGCAACATGGGAAATTCTCAGAGACAGAGGCTCCATTTTGAATAAAAATTCAGTCCTTTTTATATCATGGAGACATAAGTGGACTTAGAACACCACCACTTTGAGCAGCCAAAAGATGATGTTGATTTCTATTTTTCATCTATAGCAGACAAGGGATGATGAAGTTTTTGGTTCTTTTAAACAAAAGTTTATTTTCCCAGACTGTTTTTGTGTTTTCCGGACTGTTTTTCACCTTTTCAGATGACAGGCTGTCATTACAGTTCTACGTTTTAGCACCTGTTGGTGGTTTCCCAGGATATCTCTGCTCTCCAGGTACTCTGCTGTCCTTCAAAGAGGCCAGCTGCACTTTCCAAGGGTGCTTCTGATTCCCAGACCTAGTTCTCAGGCTGGCAAGTGTTTTCTCCCATTTGGTAGTTTTCTCTTTCTAACCAAGTCTTCTTTATAGCTTTTCACATCACCATGATGATAAGTGCTTCATATTAATGAAATTCCTCTGTTCCCATCCATTTTAATCAATAGCACATTCAAATGGGGCTCTCACAGAGCTTATATGGTTTACCTACAGTTGTGAGATATAGCTGTACAGACAAAATCCATTCCTTATTCTTAGTAGTTATAATTCATAAGATTGTTGGTTTGTTACTGAATTTAGGAGATCTTTTGTTAACTTTTTAGATTATTCTTGAATTTTTATCTGCAGCATTTCCAATTTCCGTTGCACTCCCATAATATTATATTTCTGTTTCATTGGTCTTTAATGATGAGAGAAATCTTTAATTATCTCATTATTCTGGTCTCATAAATACAAATTACCAAGTTATAGTTCTGCTTTCTTTTCTGTGAACTTTGGTTTGTATATTCCCATAACACTCAATGTTTAATATTTAAACCTGGTTACTGAATAAAACAGCAATCCTTCAGAGATCATCAGTAAATTTGAACTCAGAAAACAAAACTCAGATTTAATCAAATTTCCATTTAAATTAATACATTGTCTTTTGTTGTTACATTCTTGAAGTCAAGGGTAAAAATACTGTTTATTTCAAAATTGCTGGAATTGTTCTCAAAGTGAAAACACATACAAGGAAAGCAAAACTAAAGAAATACTTTTGGGGATAGAATTTTAGCTGATGTTGGCAGAGTAATTCTATCAACATAAGTTTGAATTAGCAATGAGTAGTTAGAAGACAATAAGAGTTTCCATTATTTATTAGTAAATGGTTAAAAACTTTTCCATAATTTCTGAAGTAAATGTATGGTAGAAAAAATTCAGTTACCATCATCAAGTAGATATATTTCATTTGGGAATTCTAGTAAACAGAAGTAGAAAAGACCTCATCTCAATTATTAAAATTGTTAAATTAGATGCATGTTATGAAATAAAAAAGTCTTAGAAGCATGAATAGAAAATAAAGGTTGAAGAGCTGTGTTTTGAGATTTTAATGTAACTCAACTTTGCAGGCCAGCTACTTTAAAACTCCTTGAAGGACTTGTACTGGTGTATTGACATATTTCTATCAAGCATATTTAATGAATATATTGTTTATAAACATTAAGCTCACAAAGTGCTCATTACTGGATTCTTATTTTAAAATATTATTTAGAGATTTGCAAAATCTCTAAATTCAAAATTCACTTTGATGTAGAACTAGATACTTTTGAACTATTTGAACAAGGCAAATAATATATCCACGATATATACAGCTAAAGCAGAGATCTGTTGCATCCATGAAGACAGCAACCCACCAATCAGATTACAATATTTGGTTGTTATGAAATCAAACATAAGCACAGTAATAAGTTTTAAATGTACATGTACTTGTCTCTTCCTGCTTTGTTGTCTCAGACTGGGACTATGGGCTAGGAATTGTTTAAAACTCCAAATGTCTTGGAGATGTGTATGTAAAATTACAGAGATCCTGATAGAATTTTGTGAACACAAAAATGAATCAAACCAATAAAGGACAAATTATGTTATAGAAAAGGGAACCTGAAATCTTTTTACGCAGTTGGAAAACAGGGCTGAGTGAGGTTTCTGGTGAGAAGGCTAAAGAGAATATTTTCCCCCATGTAATGCTCTCAGTATCACATGGTGTGCAACACAGACAGCACTGCAGTCTTCTCTCTTATCTGATAGCAGGGAAGCAGCTGCACTTGCTTACAACTCATCTGGGGAGGTATCTAGGAAAGTGCTTTTGTTTTTCTATACAAATGGATCAAGATTTCACCCCTAGGGGATACCTCTAAGACAAAAATATTCCTGAACGTGAATAACTGATTTGAAGTTAAGATATTTCATAAATCATAGCAAATGTTCTAGAAAACACGTTATTTCTGACTCCCCTTTAATAAAGACTGCAAGGGCAAGGTTATCATATGTCAAGTCTTGAGTTTGTCTGAAGTGATACAGGCTTCACCTTGGCTTCCTTCCTGCTTAACACTGGCACTTAAATGCGATGAGTCACCCCAATTTTCCCAGTACTCCACTGTTTGGAAATGAAGTTAGCGCTGAGAAATAAAGATTTATAGAACATAATCTGATTTTGGCTTTCCAATACACAATTTCTGTGCTTTTATGCCCAGATTCACCATAGAAACTGAGACATCCAAAAAGCTCTAAAGTCAAACAGAATGTGATAGATATTGCTGAGTCCAAAGTGAGTCCAACCTTGGTTATCACAGAGCTGTTAGATATGATATAGACAGCTCTGGCACAAAGTGCACTCTGTGGCAAATACAAATTTTGTGTCAGTATGGGAATATTCAATGGACTTTGGAGAGATAATTTACTCAGAATTCTCCTACTGGAGTTTCTGAAATGAGAAAGAAAAGACAAAGACTTATTTTTTTCTAAAGGAAATTATCCTTTTGGGGTTGCTTAACTTGTTAGATTCATCTTAGTAGAGATCTCTCCAACAAGAAGATATTTAAACTGCCTTTCTGTATGTTCCAAGACAACATTCAAGCCATCAAATTCCTTTTTTGCTGCACCTTCTCAGATCTAGTCTTTTAGGTACAGAAATGATGGAGAGTCTCATAGACTATTGAGGGACATTTTGCTGGGCTTCCTGTTACTGGCTGCAGACACTCACTCCTCCCTTCGCAAGATCATGCTCTCTTATGTCTTTTAGCTAACTTCAAGCCTTCCTTTTTCTTCTTTGGATTTTTCCTATTTTGGATCTATCTTCTCTTCTCCTACTTGTTTCTTCCTCATTGATCTCAATGTCTGCTACAAACATACCCAAATCTGCAGTTTCCAACGTTGTTGCTAAGACATTTTCATTCTTATCTGGTACTATTGACACTACTGTCTGGGTGCCCTCAATGTTGCCCAGAAATTATCAAGTTCACACTTGCTACACTTTTTTTTTACCTTAGAGACTGTTAGAGACAGTGTTCTACATTAGCCTTGATTCCTCTACCTAGTTCTAATTAATTACAAGCATTTTCTTAATTTTTATACTGTCTGCATACCAGAGCAACAGTGTAGCATGTTTTCCAGATTCTGCTCCTGTGCTCATAAAAAAATTCTTACTCTTGAATTAAGTCCTTTCCTGGCTCTCTGCAGATGTCTTAGCTAGTTAGGAATCTAGCTATAGGAATTAATAGACTTAAATAATCATTTTGACTACATGAAAAATATCCTTATCAGTTTGTTGCTGTCAAGGTTCCCTTTTCTTACCATCTTTATCCACTGGGAGCATAAAAATTGCATAAATAATTTCTACCTCAATCAACACAAATCTTGCTCCATGGAAGTTCAGATTAAGCAGGAAGGGAAGACAACTGTTTCGCTGTCCCTCCTTTTCATTTTCCACGTTATACCCAGTCGTTTAAAAATGAAGACTGTCTTTCGGGTACAGGCCTCTGCCGGTTCAGGAAGGGATTACTCAAGGCCAAGGGATTTCATCAGTTGTCTATTGTGTCCCTGAGAAAAAGCAGGCACTATCTTATCATTAGCTGTCATTAAAAAAGTTAATGTGGGAAAAACCTAAAGGATTTCTAAGCTCATTTAGAGATTGAAGTAGATTTTTAACAGGTTTAACTTTAGTCCTCTTTGCCACAGAGGTACATTCCTGGCTCATAATACTGGCTTTGGCAAGGGTGGGTAATTTTTCTTCATGGTAGTGTGTATGGGGTTATGTTTTAGATTTATCACCAAGACAGTGCTGGTACTAAAGAGGTGTTTTACTTATTGTTACACAGTCCTTACCCAAAGTCAAGGACTTTTTTGCTTCCAACTTCACTCCCTCAGTGAGGAGGTGGAGGTGCACAAGAAGGGATGCTGTCAGGACAGGTAACTCAAACCGATAAAAGAGATATTCCACATCATATGTTGTCATGCTCAGCAATAAAAGGTTGGAGGAAGAAGAAGGGAGGGGATGTTTTTGGCATTTGACTTCCCAAGTAAACACAGTGCATGTGCTGAAGCCCTGCTTTTCTGAATGAACACTTGATAATGGGAGGTAGTGAATGAACCCACTACTATTTTGCTTTGTGTGCATGGCTTTTGCCTTACCTATTGCACTCCCTCAACCCACAAGTTTTCTCATTTTTGTCCTTCTGATTTTCTCTCCCTCTATCCCACTGTGTGGGGGAGCAAGCAAGAAGCTGTGCCGTGCTTAGCTGCCTACTGGGACTAACCCACAACACCCATATCCACATTGATGTTCATCCAGACTCCTAGGTCCTCTCCTTCAAAGCTTCTTGGATAATTCCCTGGTATATTCTGGTGCATGAGTCTGTCATTCTTGATATTAAGTAGTTCCAGTTGCTGCTTAAAACTAAGTCTTGTACTTTGCCTTAATTAAATTTATAGGTGTGGTATACCACGGCAGTAACTCCTCATCTTCAGTGTTATTTTTAACTCAGATTTTGCATATACCTCCTTTTTTTTTTTTTTTTACAGGTAATAATTAAGTCTACAGTTGAACTAGAAAAAAAATATTTTACATTGTATTGCTTTGTAAAGGATTTCTTTGAGAATGAAAAAAATAAACAGCCTCATTCTGTACTGTTTAAAGAAATCTGCAGAAAAATACTTTCTGCTTTTAAAATATTTTATGAGTTACTATTCTACAAGATATCTTCTGCAGCCTTATTGATTCATTAAGATGTGAAGAGAAAATCTTGATTCCCACTAAATATGTGAATTTATTTATTCTTGCACCTTGAAGATAAAAGCAAAATATGGAATTTGGAGTAGTCCATATAACTATGCTTATAATATAAAATATATATAATGCTTATAATATAAAATGCACTAACCCTATTTTTTT
>VXAX01004284.1:0-23497 GCA_013399835.1 Leptocoma aspasia | reverse complement strand
TTTTTTTTTTTTTTTTTGTCTCATAAAAGCACCAGTAGATTTCTCAGAAAATGTAGTTGCCATGGGAAACAAAAAGACAGACTTATGCTATTTGTTTTTGCCAGGGAGTTGCTGGTGCCTGGAGGTGTGCTGCTTAGGTAAGAGCAACTCTAAGATACTATTGTTTCAAGAGCAGAATGCCATGTTTTGATCTCAGAATTCATGTGAAGATCCCACCTTTTTCCAGAGGTAGCCTAAATGAAAGAAATGGAATAGATTAGTAATTGACTCTAATTAGGAAATTTTCCTGTGCACCTGAAAACAATGACCAGCCTTATCCTGAGGAAGGGAAAGTAAATGACAAATATCTGAAGGAAAGAAAGAAACAAACAACATTATTGATCACAAATGATGTTGAAAGAATAATAAAAGAATCTAAATAGTTTCAAAAATTAGCATAATTGCATATCAATGTACCATAATGAACTTAAGAAAGATATCTTTAGGAGTATCATTTAAGAAAACAAGTATTTTAATTCAGTTATTCTATTTAGTTTAGAAGCATGTGCTGGAAATAGAGGAAAAAAGTGAAAAGCCTGCTACCATAACTGCAATCTTTGATCTTTTTAAGATGTTCTGTATGTTTCCATTTTTTTTTTCCTGTTTCCAACGTCATTGAGCTTTGCTCTAGTCTGAATCTGTTCCTAATAAAAGAACATCACTTCTGTGACAGCTATCAAATCATTCTGTAATAATGTGGCACTTTGTTGTTCTTTTTTTAGAAGAAGCAAAATTCCAGTGGAAATTTTGCAGTTACAATGTATTTTGTTCTCAGTATTTCCTTTGTCATCAGCTTTAGCCTCTTCAGTGCTTCCCAGTCTCTCTATGGGAAGAAAGTCAGATGGGGAAATGACAATTAAGGCACATTGAAATATAGAAATAGTTTGTTGGGTGCAGTTTTCATTATTGTGAAACAGCTTGCTGCAGCTCTGTCTTATTAGGAATGCAAGCTTATCTGTCAGAGTATTGAAATGATTTGTGCAAAGTTGGTGCCTTGAAAGACTGCAATAACAGATTGTCAATTTTGTGTAAGGTAGAATTTCAAATAGGGCCTTAGATGAAAATGGGTTATGAAGGCTAGTATCAAAGTGAAGCTGACACTTTATTTTTTCCTCTTACATTACTTTCTAATGTACTTTCAAATCAAGGAATGAGAAAATTGTATAAATTGGTCCATCGAGTAAGTGAACTCAGTCCCCATTTTAAAAAATTGGTTCGCATATAACCCCTGAAGTTTCTCAATTTTCTTTAGAAAGCAATTTCCAAATAAGAGAAATTTACATAATGAAATGTAACAGATAAACACTGGAAAAATCAAAGAAATCAATAATTTTTCAGACTGTTTACAGAAACCTCTTTATAGAATTTCACCTTTTTTTTTGTGCTTTTGCTCTTCTGTCTTTTGTCTTTTTATTTGTTTAATAAAAAGATTATCATTAATATCTACCTCATCTGATTGATATTTAAAAATCTTTCTTCAAAGCACTTGTTAAAAACGTACAAAATAATGTTAAGACACTTCATAAATAAAAATATTTGAAAAACACCTATTTCTGAAATCTAAGGCTAGACTGACAACTTACACGCTAATTTAAATATAGCTGGAATATGACTGCCCCAATCACTCCTCAATGCATCTCCATGCCTGCAACCCACGGTTTGCCATTGCTTAAATTTGGGTTTCAACATTGTTTTGGTGAGATTTTAATTTATTTCTTGGAATAGACATTGAAGACCAAGTTACAGGCACACTCAAACTATACTGAGGTGATTGTGCATAAGAAAACTACTTGAGTTAAATTAGAAATGTCAGTGGAAAGCAAAGTGCTGGAATCCTTTATTAAGAATAACCTTACTCCTTGTACCAAATCCCAAGGGAATTTCCTCAGTTTGCAATTGCCTTTCAGCACAATCGGAACATAATCTGTAGCAAACAGTGATCAAGGGCAAGTACTTGAGCTTAAAATCAGAATCCAAACAAGCTGGAGTTCAGCTGCACTTCTCCCAGCCCTTTCTTACCCTGCTGCTTCCCAGCAGCCTGATCCAAGGTCACCACCCTGCACCCTGCCAGGGCTGGACAGGAGGATGCACTCAGGTCCCTGATGGAAAGAAAATCTCCAGCTTTGTCCCATCCAAAACCAAAGGGAGGAGACGGTGCCTGATTTAATATATCTAACAGTGCAGCTGCAACATCATATATAAACAGGTGCATTAAGAGATAAAAAGGGATCTCTTACTGCTCTTTTGCCTACCCCTCTGCTTAAATAAATTTTATTGCTTGGTTGTCTGAAGTGAGATAAATTATTCTTTGTATTTCACCAGTCAGAAGCAGTTCTGTAAATGACTAAACAATTTTAAATAGAGGGAAACAAAGCTTAGTATTTTTCCATATTCTAAAGCCCTGTGCAAAACTTTTCTTTATTATATGATATGGATATATTACAGGTGAGATACATAGAAAGCACAGCATAATACACTTTACATAAAAAGGAAGTACAAAAGAAGGTTCCAGAATACATGCAAAAAGATGAAGGAGAGACACGGAAGACGGCTGAGGTCTACAAAATACTGCTCAATTTAAGGAATACATCATACATAGAAATATCACTCAGATCTTTACTAAATACTTCATGTTTTCTCAGAAATATCTGGGGTAGAATGAGCGACAAAAAGAAAAGAAAAAGGTGAGTTATAAAAATAAGTTAAAGCCACATTATGTATTACATGTCAAATATAAACTGTTAAGGGGTGTAACAATACAGGGAAAAGGGAAAGAGAACTTTGATTTTCTACATTTTTTTCTTTTATTTTTTCTTCCATAGTAGAACCATTACCACAAAATTCCTTTTCGCAAACATACTCCAGTTCTCATAATCTCTGTGAAGATTTGAGTGTACAATTAACCACCAAAAGACCTAGGAAGACTTTGGAAAGCTATAGAAATCTTAGCTACAAAATGCTATGTCTGCTGAAATTTTCTGCTGAGTTCTGCATTGGATCAGATAACTTAATAGGCTAAAAATGAACCCAGGGCTGTAATACCTGGAAACTAATTCTGTCTCAGAAAATATCTGTTCAAAATAAAATAAAAAAGCTGGGAACATATTCCAGGACATAATATATACTCATCTTGCTGTTGTCTTCTGTCAGAGAAAGATTAAAAAAAAAAACAAAAACTAGAAGAAGCTTTGGATAAAGCAGCAGGCTAATCTTCTGTTCTCTGGGTATTTTTTGGTTGGTTGTTCGTTTTTCCCCCAGAGAATAATTGTTCTTCAAAATCCATTCTTTTTTACTTGTGAATCAGTAGTCAGTGCTAAATTGCAATCTACCTCTTGCTGGGTCATTTTTACTCAGAAGGTGTTGTGGTTTAAGCCCCACTTGTAACTAAACCCCACTAAGTCCCTGCCTCTGTCTTATCCCCCGATGGGCTAGAGAAGAGAATTGGGAGAGTAAAAGTATAAAAATTGTTGGTTGAGACAAAGAATTTTAAAAGCAAAAGCTGTGTACACAGGCAAGGCAAATGTTGGGGGCTTTTTTGGCTGTTGTTTCCCCCCACAACCTGCTGGGAACCTACCTCCAGGGCCCTTGAAGGAGATTCCCTGCGTGAGTTCTTTNCCTGGGACAAAGGTTAAAAACAGTGTCTGACTGGGGGCCAGGGCTCCCTAATACAAGCAGGGAAACACTCCCTGTGCCCTGGATTCCAACAGCAAACAAGGAAATCGTTCACCACTTCCCATGGACAGGCAAGTGTTCAGACATCCCCAGGAAAGCAGGGCTCCATCATGTGAAATGGTTATTTGGGAAGACAAACACCATTATTCCAAACATTCCTCCTTCTTCCCCCCAGCTTTGCAGAAGTCATTGCTGACCATTACACCATTAGTCTGAGATATCCCTTTGGTCACTTGGGGTCAGCTGTCCTGGCTGTGTCTCCTCCCATCCTCTTGTCCTGCCCCATCCCCCTTATTATTGCCAATAGAGGAGAGGTCTTTGAAGCATCTGGAATGGCTGTTGTCAGGTGCCAGAGTACTAAATGCCACTATGCTAACCTAAGGTCATTCTGATTTCTCACTTATAAATGCAGATCTGGGAGCTAGAAAGAGAAATTGCTTCTGTAGTCATGGCTACATAAGGTAGTCTGGGCGTTCTATAGATCCACAGCAAAATAAAGTAAGAAAATGGCTCGTGTTGAGCTTCTCGTGCCAGCTTACACAGGACAGCAGAAGGGGTGTAGTGACAAAAACAGTACCAGAAACCAGAGTAAAGCTCTCCTCATGCTCTTCCTGCCAAACATGCATTCAGAAATGTACTGAACATTAGACAGCAAACAACAAAATGTGAAATCTTCAAGATGTCTCCTTTCCACCTTTGATGAAATTTTTTTGTAACCAAAAATGTGTTTAATTTTTCCAGGTCTTTTTTCTGGTTGAATATAGAATAGATAGAATACCTCTACCTGAAAACTTTGTCTTGCCTTGACAATAATCTTCAAACTTTTTACACTTACATCAGCAGCTTTACTCCTTTTATAAGAAAAGTTTTAGGCTGATATATTTGGGTATGATATTTTAAACAGTACATTATATTGTACTCAGGGAAAATTCTCAATGAAGAAAAATACTCCCAACTCCAAATATAGAAATAAAAATTAATAACAGTTCCTCCATTGATATTATTGTATTAACTGAATTAGAAAAGTCAGAAAACTGTTTATCCTGAGATTAGATTTTCTGTTGTTTGTGCTACATTTGTTCTTAAACATTCCTCTGTATTTTATTAACAAGAAATTTGAGCTAGGATCCTCAAATGATCAGACTGGGACCAATTTTAAATCAGGAAGAGAATAATGAAGAGGTTAGTGATATATGGATTATACTTTAACTCATCATTAATTGTTTTAGATATAAACCCAAAATATTATTTTAGCTTGCAGCATAGGGTCTTAGACTTTATTAGGATCAAAAATTATAAAGTAAAAAAAAAAAAAGTAAATAAAAAATAAGTAAATAAATAATTAAAAAAAAAAACAACCCAACTATAGTAGAGCTACACCTGGATAAAAATAAAAAATCACTCTTTGGAAATTGTCATTTATTAATATACTGAGCATTTTATACTTATCCTACTTACTGAAACCGTTTCTATGAATTATGATCACTTGTGGGTCTAGATCCTGGCACAATTTTTACAGTTTTTTGAGAAAAAAAAAAAAACAAATACTAGTCAGTTATAGCAGGAAAACATGATGAGTTTTTAAGGTATTATAAGCAAAAGAAAAGGTACCTTATAAAATATGTGAATATTTTAAAAACCTGGTCTCTAAAATTGCAGTATCTCTTGAAGACTATCTCAAAGTCATTATGTATCTCTAAAGTATAATTGTGCAGCTGCAGTAATGAAGCAATTTGTGTTTCTAGATGAATAAAAATAATATAAACTACATTTTAAAGACTAAACCGGATTCTGACATAAATAGATTCAATTAGCTTTAATTAAACTTCTCCACCATGGACAGAGAATTACTGTGTTCCACTTGAATTCTTATGCTTAACCAGATGCAAACGCTGAGATTAAATGGACTCAAGTATGATACAGTATAATAAAGTTGAGTAAAAAACAGTAAAAGAACAAAACAACAAAAACCACCCCAAAGCAAAGCAGTGTTTTCTCCCTGAAGTGTAGAAAACATTTAGTAATGAAGTTATTACAAGCACAAAACACCTTGCTTCAGTCTACAGATATTTATATTAAAAAAAAAAGGAAGAGAAAAAAAGTTATTTCTCTAACAACATGCAAACACTGCATGGAAAACATTACTTAAACAAATTGTAGATATGCTGGGTTCTTTTACCTTAATTTATTTTAAGAGAAAACTGATTAGAAATTTATAATCAAGGACATCAACCTTCATGTTTCAGATTTTGTTTTAATGGTTATTTTTATACCACAATGCATTCTTCCCAGTCTGCTTCTCTGTACAACATTTGCCAGTATCCATTTATTTTTCTAATTTTTTTTAGAAGCTTAACCTTCTGCAATATCTATTTTGACTTTTGAACTGCCAATAATTAAAGTCAGGACAGCAAACTCCTGTTATGGACACCTTTTCAGACTAGGCAATGTACTTAAATGTGAATTTGGAATACAGGTAGTATATTGTTTTTTCCTGTTCCTCCTCCCCCACATTCCAAGCAAAAATACTCTCACAGCTCTCACCGATCTTCTTTCCCTCCATTATTTATGCTGGAAAGTCAGGATCCAGAAGTTTAGATATGGTATTTATAAAGGTTTGTTAGTATGTGAACACTTGTGATGACAGAAATAGATTGTAAGCCTAATGTCATGTAAAGAATAAACCTGTAAATAAGAAAGAGGTGAAAATAAATGAATAATGTTGGTGATACTTGGAGTTTTTGTCTTTGTGAGCTCCTAAATTTCTCTCTGTACTGAGATATATAGTAAAACACCAATGTGTGCAGTCACGAAAATCCACATTCACAAAGTCATTAAAACATCTTTAATTAGTGAACCTAGGTCAAAACAATTTGCTGTCCCCTAATCGTTGATAATAACATGTTGCTATATTAAAAACAAAAAACAAACACAAAAAAAACCAAACGAAACAAAACACCATAAAACCCCAAACAAATTTCAGATCATCTTCAGCACAGCCTTAAAACTCTGTCAGTGTCAGCCTGTTTCCTGAATGCTTTTCCTGCTTCAGAAAGGATACTTCTAGCATAACTGGGAAACAATAGAGTGAAATGTTATTAAAATATGGAAGTCAGTGATTCTTGAAAGAGTTTCTGTTTATCTATATTAAAGCACTGCTAATCCAAAAGACAAATGTTCTCAGTGTGTGGTAGCCAGATAAGAATTTAGTATAATTAGTGCTCTTAGGATTAACACAGGAGGCCTAGAGGAATGCTATGCACATACACACATATGTGCACAAGCTTCCTGAGCAAGCAAACAGAAATCAGCCTGAATCTATAAAGAGAGAGAAAAAAGGCAGTAAAATGAAAGAAAGGAGGAAGATTTAACTTATTGTAATTAAGGCAGCTTTGGATTTTGTAATTAACATTGTATAAATTTACAGGTTAAGAACAAAAAGTTCTTTGTACATCCAGCATTGTTCATCTTAATAGTTAGAGCCTATACCCATACTTCACATTCAACCTTGGTTCTTAGCAGCTGCAGAAAGAGGAAGAGTTCAAGATAAGTCAGTAACAATTAGATCCAACTTTATTGGCATGATTATGCTGGACACAAATTGCTATATTTTTCTTCATTAAGTATGATAAAATATTTATGGCTTTTCAGGATAGCTTTGTAGGTTGCCTGAAACATGTTCAGCACAACTCATTTACAAGTACTTTTAGTTTTATAATTTTCTCAGTTACCTTGATTCTTTTGAAAATCAAGAGAATGTGTTAAAGTCAGGACTTATGATTTTGTTTTGTTTTGTTTTGTTTTGTTTTGTTTTGTTTTGTTTTGTTTTGTTTGTTTGGGGTTTTTTTGGTTGGTTTGTTGGTTGCTTGCTTGCTTGCTTGCTTGGCAGGTATTTGTTTGTTTGGGGGGTAGTGTTTTTTTGGTTTGGTTTTGTGGGGGGTGTTGTGGTTGGTTGGTTGGTTGGTTGGTTGGTTGGTTGGTTGGTTGGTTGGTTGGTTGGTTGGTTGGTTGGTTGGTTGGGGTTTTTTTTCAGTAGAAGAAGGGCTTATCTTTAACTTTCTGAGCTCTTAGAAGATTTTTTTTGGGATATTCTAAACTTTCTATGCATTAATGAGATCAATAAAACCACTTTATCCAGTTTGTTGTGTTTTGACTAAGAAAACAGAAGTTATAACCTTATTTCTTTTAATTCAAGGACTATAAACTTTTAAAATATATGTGATCTTTTGTTAACATATACCTGTATATTTGTCTTTCAGTGGATTAATACAGTGGATTAATATTAAAAATAATAATTTTTAAATTGTATAATGTTCTGTTCTTTGGAAATAATTCTTTAATAGCCACTTTTCTTCCAGTGCCAACAGGTTTGAAGGCTAATTTTGCACCTATTTAATGGCAAAAATTCCAAAATTTATTTTATTTTATGTATTTGTTAATGAGAAAGCATATATTCATAAAATATTTAAGGAAGACAATAGGATGCTGCCTGCAAGCGACTACTTATTCCCAACATTTATTTGAAACCATCTGGTTAAGCGAGTAAAGCTATTTCCTACATACTGCTTCATTTTCTCATGAAAAACAAAATTTCCATCTCATTTTCTGTAAAGCTTTGGAGTTCTGATAACAAGTGCATTTAATTATTTATATTTCACCTTTCTGCAATTCAAGAAACTTCACTTTTAGAATTGTCTTTGTTACAGATTAGTACAGCTTTTGACATGAGCATCAGTGCTCGAGCTGCAGACAGAGCTTTTTAATAATTTTCCTTTAGCAGCAGTGGTGCACAGGCTGTCTCCTGCTGCCATGGGGACAGCTGTGGCCCTGAAGTACCAGAGATAGTTCCAGGTTCTCTGTGGGTTTAACACTTTCCCCCACAGCACACAGCAAATGTCTCATTTGTTGTGACATTGTGACATCCGGCTATGCCAGGACAGTTGTGTTCCCACACATCTATCCTCGTGGGCAGCTTCCAAGGCAAGAGAACTAATTTTGGCTGATACTTCTCCTAAGGATGGGTCCATGTTGACCATGGCCCTAATCATGGTGCTAAGCAAAGCTGATTTCACCAGAAGTCCAAGGACAAAGGCATGGTCCTAGAATTTGTTGTGTGACTCTAATATCCTGACTACATTCATGCTCACTGCAAGCATTTCTAGTCCTTGGCTGAGTTTTCTCTCAGGCTGGCTTTGCTATGTCAGATTATGATACCACTCTCCTTATTTGAGATCTACATGGAAAGAAGCATCAAATTATTTTGATTATTTTGTCCAGATTTTTTGGCCTTCCTTTCAGCCTTCTTCCATCTATTTTTTCTCTCCCATCTGTCCTATAAACAGTTCTAATTTGTATACTTTAATGTCTAAACTGATAGAATTATCCAACTGGAAAATACAGAAACTGTGTAAGACATTATTAATTACCTCTTTTTAAATTATAAATAATGGAATATTCTGTTTTAATAGAGCAACCTCAATGAATTTCTATACTTCTGTGTAGACCATCAGAAACCAATAAAATTCAAACTTCTTTCCTCTTTCGTTGTTTTTTTTTGTTACCTTTACTTCAGTGAAGTTACTTAACAGTCTTTGAAGGAGAGTGCAAGAGTCTGTTTGTAGATCAACAATGCAAACATCAAAGACATCTGAGGAAATGAAATCTGCTTTGTGTTGACATTCTATCCTGCTCAGTGTAATGCTCACATATCATTTTCTGCCACAGTTATATCTGCCACTGGCTCTACCATAACAATTTTTAAATTAAACAGAGATGAAATAAGTATCTGTGGTGACTTAAGTATAATTTCCCTAATACTGCATCCACTATTGATTAAACTGATATCAATGAGTTTATAGATATTGTTTATGTTCAAACTAAAACTAGCTTTTTTTGAAAATAGAAAATATATATGGAAGATATTACTGATCTTATTTTATTCTTCCCTGTACAATCTAGTAGATGGTTCAGAAGGTCCAACAGAGAGCAATGGTCACCATTGTACTATTGACATATGTGTTCCTTATATATCATTTGATGATCCAGTTAAGCCTTCAAATTACTTTTCTCTTTCATAATAGAAAAAAAAAAGGAGTAGAATGTTTTTTTTAGTACTTAAATGGATTTATGATGGGAAAAAAGAAATTCCAGGACAAGTTGAAGAATCTCTCTACACAACTTATTAAGCATGGCTGAGGTTACAAGACTGTGTGTGCCTCTATCAAGTTGCCATTTCCATTTTCTAACTGACATGCTGTGCTGTCAGCACCATTTGAGACTCTCCTTTCTCTGTTGCCTATCTCAACATTTAGTTGAAATCCTAAAAAAGGTAACACAGACCTCACAGTATATGTTTTTTTAAACAAATGCTGCCTCTATTCAAACACAAATACAATAAAAAATAAGCTCGTCCCTTCTGAGAATAACCAATTTCTGCACTGCAAAAATGCCTTAACAATGAAGTTGTTTAAGGAGTGCTAGCAGTTCTCTAAAGGGACTGATTTAAGCATGAAATGACAAAAGGACTGAAGAGCTATAAAACAGAAAAAGATAAGCCATTTATTTTCTTCAAACTGTTTTACTAGTTCACTGAAGTGAGTGATGAAGAAAAAAACAGCCAGCAGCTTGAAGAAAGATGAAAAAGGCAAGAACCAGCAAGCTTGCCATCTTGGTGATGAGATTTCTAAACCAGGAAGAAAAGGGAATAAAGTTTACAAGCCACAGTCAAGTGTGGAAATGGTGGACACACCTGGAAAACCAAAGGTCCGTGGCAACAGGAACAAAAGAGACCTCAGAAACAGAGCAGCGTAATGCCTTTGTAAAGCATACATATGAAAATGTGCCCCGCCTTGGAAACAAGGGCGAGGAACCAGAATGCCACATGTTACTTCACAACTGCAATGTTGTTGGATGAATTAAGACTTGGTGGACATGGAGTGGAGTAGTGAGCAAATAAAGGTTGTCAGGAATGACAGGCAGGGAAGGTGGTGGAGAGAGCTTTGTTGTCAGTGTGAAGGAACATCTTGTTTGTAGGAAGCTCCCATATGGGATGGGACAAGAGAGTGACTGAAAATCTGAATGTCAGGATCAGAGAGGGGGACATTTTTCAGCAGGAGTGTGTTACAGTATACTCAAACAAGATCAGAATGTGAACAGTGGCTGGGCATGAAAGCATGAAGTATATATAATGTTTTACTTTGTTATACCAGCCACACACATCATTAGCACTCAAAGCTTTGTTCACAAATAGAAAATTAATTAAGGAAACCACAAGTAATTAATAAAAGGAAACCTTCCCATCTTCTGATTAAAGAGATTATCTGTGTTAAATAAGGACATAGTTCTAGATGGTTTGAGATCCCTGCCCGTCTCTTTATTTACAGAGCCAACAGTTCTATATATCTCTGGGGTGGTGTCATCACTGTATTGATTAGTTCCATCTCCCATGAAATAATTTAGTGCTTATGATAAGCATATTAATTAAGATTTTTTCTTAAAGACTATGCTGCCAGAATCTATTAGACAGCAGAATATTTTCTTCCAAAACTTGAGGAAATAACTAAGAAGAATGACCAAGAGCACATTAAAGATTGAAAATACTAACTTTTTAAAAGTGGTATTTAGACTAAAAATCTCCTTTTACCTAAATGATGCCTCTAATAAAAGCAACACTTCTATTTTTAATCATATTAGTGATTAGGTATTATTACATGAAAAATAGGAAATATTTATATATAAAAATGAAAAATTTTCATGATGTATCTTTTATGCAAAGCCGGACAGTGACAGAGAGTACAAATTCTTTGCTGTAATTACAAATCTAGTGAAGTTACTGGGCAGAAGATCACAATCTCATTAAGGCTGTAGGTAATGGCAGTACATTATCCATGCTTCAGAAGGATATGAAAAAAATCAGGAAGGGATAAAAATACTTGAATGATTTCTGCTCTGTTCTTGCTAAATGCTAACACCAGAAGATTGTTTACCACAACTGGAAGATAAGAAGGTTGAGAAAGCACGTAGACACCAAAGCATAAATTTTTAAATAAAGAGATGACAGCTGACTACTCTTCAGCACAACACACAGTACAGTCACGGAACTTCAGTACCATAATCCACAAAGACAGGGACCCCCACAGGTTACCTAGTTCAACACGTGCTCAAAACAGATAAAATCATGTCAGGCTGCCCACGATTGTGTCCAGATGAGTCTTGAAAACTTCCAAGTGTGGAGATTTCAGAATCTCTCTGGGAAACCTCTTCTACTCTTTGACCACCTCAAACTAGTTTCCTAACAGCTAATTGCAATTTCCCATATTCTAACTTTTGTCTATCGCCTCTCATCATATCACTATGATCTTCCAAAAAGATCTGTCTTCTTCTCTGTATATTCCAGTGAGGTAGTTGCAAACAGGTCATAAGCCTAGTCCATAAATGGTGCCTTAGGTCAATCTGACATAGAAATCTGATGCAGGAATAAACTAGTGCAATTTCACAGTTTATGTTAGCCTTATAAAGCAAAATGTCACTCCCAGTCTGATTTGGATTTAAGAGCTGTGTTTCTATCTCAGTGTGACCTAGCACCACACAAGCACTCTTGGGGGAAGAAGTGAGGTAAGAATTGTGAGATACATTAACAGAAAACTGGTGAGAAAGTAATAGTATCATCCAAGACTTCGAGTTCTCCTTAATTTTGAAATAATTTTATTGTGTGTCAGGAAGCCATACCTTCATATAGCTACCCAGAGAGGCTGTGATGCAGGAAGAGATCCAACACAACTTATTCATGTGCCTAATTTGTGCCTAACTCTTAGACACCCAGGCTCCATCTTAAACAAATTTAACTCATCTTGGTGGACCTATGAGGTAGCCAGGACTTGTAATAAATGTCGGTACCGTAGGTTGATGTCAGAGTTCCATGCAGCACCTTTGGTGTGTTTTCAGCTGGATAAATCCTCAGTGCAGTAAGGCAGATGCTTTTGAAGATTAAATGAGAAAACTAGATATTAAATTGTACAGTTGTGCCACTTCAATGGTACTTGTATGCCCATTGTACCTATTAAGAACTTCCTTATAAGGGGATTAATGCACTAAAATTTAAGTGCAAGCTAATTGATTTAGATAGCATGATTCAAATTTATCCTGCTTGTTGCACTATCTTATTTAGCTAACATTAATTCAGACCACTTTAGTGCAGTGGGAAATTGCTCTCATCTTAACCGTCTAAAAGTAGATGTCTAGTCTAAACTAATTGTACAAATAAGATTTTTGATCAGCGGTGACATCTTTAAAAGGCAGCACAATTTGGGTAGTAGAAATCAATTCTAGGATTAAATGACTCATACTCTGTATATGCGACTTTCTCTCCACGTTATATAGAGAAGGCACCAAGACCAACTTGAACAAGTCAACTAATTTTCAGGGGGCAAGTATTAGGTACATTCTTATAATATGAAAATATTAGCTTATTTATTTACTTATTTATTTATTATGCTAGAGAGAACTCATTATAGAAATTGGCATCTCAAAGAATTGGTAAAGAACTTAAGATACTTTTGAATATAAGAAAACCTGAAGCTTTTAGAGGCAGTTTACTTATTTTTTTAGTCAAAAAACCTCTTAATAAATACACTAAAAATTACATGCAAATTTTAAGATAATAATAAAATTTTTTAATAAATGTGAAAAAATTGAAATGGAATGATAGATATTAAAAATGTATATTAAATATCTTGTGTTCACAGATACCAATTTTTCATGTTAATGCGGTACACTGTGAAATTTTTGTAGCCAAATCAAAACCATAAAGCACAGTCATGAAAAAAACAGCAAACAAACTGTACTTGAAATACTTCATATTTTTTATTCTGAATGAAAATGTCTTTGCTTTTACAGCAGTTTTTGGTCTTTTGGGTTACAATTCTTTGAAAAATTGCAATTTTTTCCGGGTTAGTTGGGAAATCCATCTATTGCTGTTTTAAAGCTTGAAATAAATTATTTACTTCTATGGTTCTTCCTAAATGTTATTATCAATAAATGCAACACTATGATGTTTTACTTTGATTTGTTTATGGCTTTGCTTGTCAGTTTTATGATGTTATTTTCAATAAAAAATATATAAGCATTGTACATCCTAAAAGAGTCTACATGTCGAAATATCTGACGTCTTGGGATCCAGTTTTCACCATTTTCCTGTTTACAAAGCTTATAAAGTGTAGATGTGCTAGAATCCCCTCTTCAGCAAGTATGAAAATAATGTTTTCCTCCTAACAATATTTTGAAATCACATTCTCAGGATTAAAGTTCATTTTAGAGTAAAATCTCATAGATTTTAACCTGGAAATCTCAGACATCCAGTGGTAGATGACTTGATCTATAAAATGCTTCATACATTGCACTCTTTTTCAAGAGAGAAATGTTGTTAAGTCATCTATTTTGTGCTTTCTTGATAGATCTTTAATTTCTGTTGGATATTTGCTGGACAGCTAATCATAAAATCTTCTATCCATCACCAGGTAACAGCCTATCCCTCTTTTTCTGTTTACTAACTTTTCAAAATAAGCCCAGAGCCAAGTGTTCTGCCATTCTGCTCTAATGGCATGCTTTTCCTTTTTGCATACAGGAATTACTCCATATTTTAGCATAAAGTCTCAGTTCTTTCTTCTTATTTAAAGTTGTAGTTTTCTTGTTGCTATAAAACCCTTACTAGCTTCCTTTGTCAAACCTCTAGTTAGACAAATATGATAATTTGTCTCTAAAGAATTATTGAGATTCAGGGAAGCCCAAAGTTTTTCTCTGACTTGATCAAGGAACCATATTAAAGCAAACATATTCTTCTAGTAACATAGGAAGAAATATAGGCATGAGAGGGTAAAAGTCTTTTTTTAACTGAACTAGCTTTCTGTTCCCACTGGTATCATGTGATTTGGAAAGAAGGGAAGATGAGTGAAAGAAAGATTAGGAGAGGCTTACACAATAAATCCCATTCCTGAAATTCTAGGTGGAAAAGAAGGTAAGATAAATTTCATGTTATATTAGGAGTAGTGTTCATGTCCACGTTGCACACACTTTAATTTAGCTATTTGAACACAATACACTGCATCCTAATTTAGGATTGAAACTTCCAGTAGATATTGCTAGGAAGCTGCTCAGACAGAAACATTTTCAATCATTTGAGATGCCTTTTTTAAGCCAAGGCAGGTGCAATATGTTCGATGGCAAACTTGTGTCCTGTTTACAAATGACAGGTTAAAGGAAATCAAAGATATCTCATGTGGCACCAGGTACCTTGTGAACGAGTAAACAGAGTTATAGAATGGGTTATAATGGGAAATCAGAAATCTTGAACTAGATAAAATTGCCTAATTTTAAGCATAAAGGAGTATTTGAGTTATCCTCAATAATCTGAGCATCCACCTGGGGGTGGTAGACATTGCACTGGAGACATGGGAGACTCTTTCAGGAATTGTTATTAATGATCAAATCAGATTACCATAGGATATCTGAGTGTATGTAGTGTCATACTAGGCTATTGAATTGAGTTTTGATGTATATTTTTGATCTATTCACTCAGTTATAGCCACAAATTTCTTTATTTTTGCGGTTTACAGATGGTAACATACACAACATTTCATCACCAAACACAACCTACTGTTTAAATTTATTTACTTTATGTTTAAACATGATGACAGACAGACAAACTTTGTGAACAACTCATAATATAATTTAGGTTATTATATGTAATAACTTACCAAGCAAGTGGTCTAATTTTTTTGAGCTTTCTAGAAATGGGAAAAATATGTATATTTTTAAAAATTCCAGTGGATAAGGCATGGATTGTGGAATCATGTCTGATTTCTATCATCTTTGTGGTCAATGGGGAGGATTTGTGGAGAAACCTTTTAAACTGTGAAAGACATACAATCAAGCCAAAGCATGTGTGCAGCTTAGCTAAGCAAAGACCAAGAATGAGGACCTGAGTTAAATGCACTTGCAAAAAAAATGAACTGGGTGCTGATGGGGAATACCACTGGTGGAGCACTTTCAGACCTCTTCTTCACTTCAGTCTAAACCAAGATTAGGCATGTTTGCTATTCCAAGGTGAGCATACAGAGATAAACTCTTACACAGGAGAGAGAATGACTCAAGTCCCGACAAAAGAAGAACTGAACTAGCACGGGTTAAAGTGTTGACAGATAATGAGGGCAGGCTAATGATTCTGTGATTTTGATAAAATATGGTCATTGCAGTCTTCAGAAAGATTATTTCAATCATTAATTATCATTTCAGTGATAATTTCAGTCATTATTTTAATGATACTTTCACTGAAGCTAAATGAGTGCCCAGTGAAGGGAAAAGGAGAAAAAGAAGAGCTTGAAACTGTTCTTTTGAATGTCTTTTTTTTTTTTTTTTTTGCCAGACTTAAGTTCTTTTTTACGGAAAGATAGATTAAGAATATAATTTTCCTCTTTTGATTCATTGGTATAGGTAGTTCATACATATTGTCTAAAGTAGAATTTTAGTTATTTTGGGGCAGAAATTCTCATTGTGATTCCACAGAATTGGTTTAATTGGTCTCTCATAATATCAGATCTTTATATAATTTATGTGAAATAATAGAAAGAGATGGAGCTTCAAAGAGTCTCTGCAGCTCAAACATGTGGATTTTTCAAGATTAACTTTTCTATACTTATCTCATGTAAAAATTTTTTTCTTTTTTTTTGGTTTCTGAACTTAATATTTTTCTGATTGTGAAATACAGTAGGTTTTCCTTCTTTGCCAAAATATAGCATCTCACATCTCTTGAAGTAGACATTACTACTACTGACTTATGGATCATCAAAATTTAGGCATATTTAAGTTGGTTGTGTTGACCTTGTCTGGACACCAGGTACCCACCAAGATGCTTTACCACTTCCCTTCCCAGATGGACAGGGGAGAGAAAATGAGGTGGAAAACCACTCGTAGGTTGAGATGAGGCAGCTTAATAAAGTAAAAGTCCAAGATCGTGCATACACAGGCAAAGAGAAGGAAAAAATAGGTTTGTTTCTCTATTTCCCTTCAGCAAGAGATGTTCAGCCACTTCCCAGGAAGCAGGGCTTCAGCATGTGTAGCAGTTACTCAGGAAAGCAAACACTGTAAATAGCAAAGTTCCACCCTCTCCTTCTCATTTCCTTAGCTTTTGTATCTGAGCTGACATCATATGGTGTCATATCCCTTTGGTTGTCATATTTGTCGTATTTGTCATTTTGTCATATTATCTCTTTGGTTAATTTAGTTCAGCTGGCCTGATTGTGTCCCCTTGTAGGATCTTGCCCACCCCTTGATGGGGGGGAAATGTTGAGAGCCAGCCCTGATGCTGTGCCAACGCTGCTCAGCAGAGTACCCAAAGCACTGGGGTGCTATCAACACCTTTCCAGGTGCCAGTGCAAAGCACAGCACTGTGAGGGCTGCAATAGCAAAACGAGCTCCATCTCAGCCAGACCCAGTACAATCTCCACCCCTTATTCCACACGGTTTTTTTCATATTCAGATTCTACACAATTTATATATTTTCTAACTATTTCACTGCATTTATTTCTCATTACTGAAATCCTTTCTTACTAATTTATGCAACTTAAACTATTTTAATACCGAGCATGCAGAGTTATACATTTTCATAACTACTATACCCTTCACAAATAGACAATATTTTCCCATTTCATGGGCTACCTCTGCCTCTCCAGATCTATGACTTGGGCTTCATCTTACCAGGGTGGATACCCAAGACAGGAGAAGCAGCACAATCAATCATTGGGCACCAACACCGTCCCAGCTCAGGTCATAGTTGCACTCTCCTTGCTCCTCACAAAATTCAGTCTTTGTCAGTTCAATGTCTTCCTGCTACTTTACTTCCTGCAACAAACAACTTACACCTCAGATTATTTCTCCCCCAAGGTTTAAACTCTTTGAGATGCACACTGGGTCTCCCCCCTCTTCTGCATTATCCACCAAGTACACTCTGATCCTTATGCAGACAATCCCATGAATGGGCTTGCATTTTCCCATGGGGAAAGAAATCCACACAGCTACAGTACAGCTGAATTTTAAAAATGTCTAAAAAAAGAAAAGAATAAAAATCTATGTGCAGTTGAGGCTTTTGTGAAAGCATGTTTCAGAACTTTTCCTCCAAATGGTGAACTTGATGAGTTTGACACTTTCTGACAGGTATGAACATTTTGAGCTTTGAGACTTACAGAACATTATGAAATATTTCACCTTCTTGTCACCTTTCCATATAAACACCAGAAAAGGTGTCAATATGAGAGAGATTACAGGGTGTAGCACACACAAAAAAAGGCAAACAAAATATGAAACTAGTATTTCTTTCGTCATGTCCTTGTAGCAACCTCTTTCCCCTCTATATCAGGGCTTTCTACTTCACTTCTCTTTTTGCTTCCACAAAGATTTTCCCTCCCCATTATCCGTGTCCAATCGAATTTTTTTTTTCTATATTTTCTTCTGATTTCCTAGATGAGAAGACTGAACTAAAATTAAAAAATAGCTAAATATTTAAATTAGAAGTAGCTATTTTAGGCTCTCTTTATAGTCAGTGCAGAGAAGTATGCACCTGCAAAAATATTGTGCTTAGTCTTAATGCTCTATTTTAGAATCCTAATTTCTATTTGACTATAAATATAGCCTAAAGTGTCTAGTTCTGTTATGAATCTCTAACTTCTTAAAATACAAGTTTGTGTGGAGGAAGACTGTCTTAATTTTCTATCTAGAATAATAAAAAGGCAAAAAGAGCTGCAGAGTATAAAAAATACAGTTAGAATGTGCTCTGTCCTTAATTCCTTTAATTTCCATTAAGAACTTACTTTCCAAAGAATGAACTGATTTTTTTCTCAGTATTCATACAATATTTATATCCCTTGTTATATTTATATTTTTTTTAGTTTTTGCAATATTTAGGCTTCTCAAAACTGCATAATCTGTGAAATACTTTTTGAGACACTCAGACACACTCTTTTTTCTGCATTATCATGTAGTCCAAGAATATGTTCTGCTTTCTGAAGCATATGGGAATATGGGCATTAAAGAACATGTCAGACTTCTGCTTGCACTTGCTCACCCATTAAAGCTTAAAACCTGCAATTTCCACATCTTTAAATGAAGCTACAAGCTTGGTTGAACATTCACAAGAAAGCTGAAAATATTTGCAATTACTTATAAAAATTATCTGAACTGAGCATTTTGACCTCAGGAGATTTTATTGGAAAAANATATATATCATACGTAAGTGTGCATCTATCTACAAATGTAGAAATAGTCCTTTAATTTAAAGTAAGACACATATGGTTTAAAATGAAGACCTGATTCTAAATTTTAAGAATGTCCTTATTACATATATGGATGAGTGGGAGAGGCTGTTCCTGAAGAAAAGCTATGTCTGAGATGAGACTGTTTGCTCCCAAAGAAGGCCACTCTTTTTCAATTGGCTTTTTTAAATGTTTAATATGGTATAGGCTTAGACTTGTCTCTGTGAGATAAAAAAAGAGCGTATGGATGAGATAGCATGTCAGATTCCTTTAGCTGTATATACGGTGTTAAAACAGTAGAAGTAGGGCAGTGGCCATCCATTATGTTTAATTGTCAGTTTGTTCTCCTACCTTTTTTTGGAGTACCCTGAGTAAGTCACTATATAGCAAAACACAGGTTCAAGGTTAAAAAACATATAGAGTCCTAAAGATACCTCATTCTGGAGAAAACTACCTATGAGTGTGCAAATAATACTATTGTGGTATGTTTTCCCTTGCTCTATGTAATGTCTTTGTGCTGCACACCCTCAAAACTTTATCTACGCTCACTCCCTCACCTTTACTGCAATACACATGTGATACACACACTACAGCCACTAGGGTACACCAAGAAACTTAGAAGACAGGTTTTATATAGACAGAACATACTCACTTTGCTGTGCAAGAGCTAACATTTGGTCTGTGGGTTAGGAAGAATTTCCTGAAACTGCTAATTTAGCTCTGAAAGTGTTTTAATGCTTAACTTTGGTTTTGATGATATTCTGCTACATGGTCTGTTGTCCTCCTTCACATACTTTGGGATGGATGGGTTAACATCTACATCAAAAACCAAAGTCTATTATTTGTGCATTAGCAAAGATGAAGAAAACATACCAGCTCTGTGTGTACAGCCATGTGATTGTGAACATATAACTATGGACAATGATTATCAATAAAGGGTTGGAAAGAGAATTACATTTTGAGCCATATGTCATGCATTTTTCTCAAGCAAGATATCTGAGGGAATGAAGTAAAATTAATCATATTAAAGTGCCTTTATACCTGAAGGTATGCAAATATTCCACTGAAGTGGATTAAACTCAAAATTAATTTGGGAATTTTACTTCCCTTTTAGTGGGAATTAGAAAGAGCTTCTTTACTCCATTTTAGTGAATTACTCACTTATTTTAGGGTTATCTTTTATTGGCAGTTGAGGATTCAGACACTTGCTGAAAACTAACCAAGTGTTTAAGTGGTTAGATGAAACAAATGGAAGTTTTGAATGAGGGCCAAACCCTTTATTTTGGGAGTTAAAACATTTTTCATGGTCAAGAAGCCTGCTCCTAACATTAGAAGAAAGAAAAAAATGTAGCACAAATCATAAAGCACAGTGTTAACTTTTCTAATAAGCTGGACTTTACCCTGGTTTTATAAGCTATCCCCATAACCAAGGACCAAAAGCAATATATCAATTTCATGCCTTCCAAGTCTCTAGACAGTAATGACATTTGCAAGGTGTCTCCTTGCAGCACGATACAGGAGCAGGTTTTATGTTACTTGGCTTTAGATAACTGTTATGTAAAATCTGAGCTATTATCCTGAACCCGCCTTCTTAACTGTGGACAAAACCAGGTACTGCAGCGTAATTGAGGTTTCTAAGCATCTAACAACATGTGAGTATCTTCTCCTGGTGTCATGGGGTCATGCTTCCCAAAAGTAAGCATATCAGCCTGGTTTACCGTGCATATTCACTTTGTGAGGTATCCAGTAGCATTCCATACGATCTGTAGCTGACACTCCAAAAAAGTTTGTGTGCACTGGATATCTCAGATCATCCAGCATGTCTCAAGTATCAATAGATGTCTATGTGGCAAGTGCAGGCAAATGAAACAACATCTGCAAGAGATAAATTACAGTTTACAAGTATTTTCTTTCCTAAGCCAAAAAGTGTATTTAGAATAATTAGCATTCATTAGAGAACCAATCTTCACCACTTCCTTGTTCTTTAAACCTCAGATGCTTTGACTTACTATGTCTTCTTTGTCTTTTATTAACCCATAACATATCTTCCTCATCTCATCAAAATTCTCTGTTCTTCAAACCTTTCTATCCTCACATCTGATCATCACTTCCACTTTATTGATCTCAGACCTGAGTTCAACAGTTACCCTTTCACCACTGGGAAGCCCTTGGTCCTGCTAATTACAAAGTGCTGTTACAGGGACCCCTTTTTACCGTTTATCATTTCCTTCATTTCAGTCCTCCTAAACTTTTCCATGTTTTCATAATATTCCAGTGTACGTGGTGGGATTCTCCCTAGCTGCAGGGTCCTTGTCAGTGCTCCTCCAGTCCTTTCAGTACCTCCCCATTTTCCTGAGTGAAAATTCTTGTTCTCTCTTTACCTCTGTCCACTTGCCTTCTGTTCATATCTCAGTTCCTTCAAAGCAGCCTTTGAAGGTTTCCTGCAAGCAGCTCTGGAAAACTGTAAGGTGCAGCACAGAGCATGATTTTATTCCATCTGCTATTTAACAACATCTAACTGTAAGGGATTTTATGACTTGATCTTGTTGACACACAGACTCTCATTCAATGGCAAGTGAGGGTATTTATTATGTAGCTGCAGAGAGAAGAATTTATAACTTTGTCTAAAATAGCCAAGCTTTTATGGTAACAACATGGCTTTTATGATAACGACAAACTTAGTGTGCTTTATAACTTTGTTGGTGAATTTAAAGACAGAATAGTAAAAGCACTAGGTAGTATGCTAAAAAAAAAAAGAGAAGATAAAATAAAAAAGCTATTTAATGTTTCTATTCAGCTTTTTAATGTACTGTGGAAGGCAGTGGTTAGAGTGGGTCATACATCACTATATTAAAATGTTGCTTTTAAATCCTAGCAGCTGACTAAAATATTTCAGGTGTAATTCATCTGAAACCAGCCTTGCAGCTTGATGTATTAAGCTTTTGATATGAAATGTTTTCCACCTACTGCATCATGATGTATTTTTAAAACATGATGATTTGGCTGAGTAGCTGAATGTGGATTAAATTTAAAGTTTCTTTAAGAAAAGCAAGGCAGTTAATATTTTTGTAGGTTAGCTGTCATTTTTTATCATGTTTTATCTTTATTTTTCACATAAAAGCAGCTGTTTTACAATAGATCTGAAGCATATATCAAAAATTCTTTCTAATACGGGGTCTGTTTTCATAGTTTGACTGCAGCTGTGCAACTAGATCCTGTTGTAACAAACCAAGAGGAGATTCTAATAAGAAATAATTAATTTACTTCAATTTCTAATGTACAGAAAGAGGGACCTGTATTGCATATGGGAGTTTTCTACAATGAGCTAAAGAACAATGAATCAAGTGAGAAATCCAGCAGCCAGCTGTTGCCTCCTCCAGAAGAAATCCCATCCCTCAAAACAAATTAAACAACTTAACAAACAAAGAAAAAAAATCACCTTTTTTTTTTCATCTAAAGCTACATTGAATTAACATTTTCTGTCACATACTCTGAAATTGGATACTCTCCACTTTTTTTTTTCTTTTTTCTTTTAATCTCTGACTTGCACAGTTTTACTGTCTTACATACTTAGCCATCTAGCTTGTAACAAGGTAAAAATTCTTAAGCACAGTAACAGGTTTAGCTAAGTAAAATCAAAACCAGAATTTAAAGGAAAACTTTAAATACATGTTCATGGAATTGATATCTAGAATTCTAATTCTAGAAAATCTCAGCATCTTGCGTTCCTCAATCCCCTACCTTCTTTCTTATCCTGTCCTGTATTGATGAACTCTCTTCATAGTTCAGAATTTCCCTGAAACATAAGTGCTTGTAGAATTAAAATTAAATATAACAGGCAGGAGTCCCGGTAAGAAATCTGTATCCAAAGGATATTTTGTTTAAGCAAAGATGGAAACAAGGCTATAGAATGACCTGGGGGAAGAAATGGTGTCAATGCTAACTCTACTTTGAGCTCAAGCTTGGAAATTATATTCAGGGACGATAATTTCAATGACAGAAACAGTTTTTCTTTTTTGTTTCCTGTGTTTTTTCAATCACCACCAAAAAAACCAACAAACCAACAAACCATTCTCCATTTTAACAAATTCAGAGAACTGGATTCTCTATATGACTGTGAATTCTTTGGTGAGTCCAAAATTTATCTGGGATGTCCTGTATTTCCACTGATTTACTCTTATTATTGAAAGAAGGGATTAAATACAGTAATTGGAATATTCTTTCCGATTCAATTTTTTTTCTTTTTCTATATTACACTGTGCTTTAAACTCTTTAAGCTTTGCAATACTAAGGGGATTCACTTGGGTACTTGGAGGCCTTCACTCTCACCTCCGCAATCTCCCTTTCATTTGAAACTGCATAAGCTTTCAATTAAGTTGTATCAGTATTTTTTTCCCTTTAGTATTACCACCATGCAGTTATTCTTTTGCTGCTATTTTTCTGTACTTACAGTTTCAAAAGGTGAGTGTATTATTATTATTATTATT
>VXAX01004283.1:20058-33789 GCA_013399835.1 Leptocoma aspasia | reverse complement strand
TCCCATTCCCGTGATCCCAGTCCCATTCCCGTGACCCCGTACCAGCGGGTTGGGCCGGAAGCGGTAGGCCAGCATCGATCCCAATCCCACTCCCGTGATCCCATCCCATTCCCGTGATCCCATCCCATTCCCGTGACCCCGTACCAGCGGGTTGGGCCGGAAGCGGTAGGCCAGCATCATGCGTTTGCGGAAGGCCTCGTACTCGTCGTCCTCCTTGGTCAGCTCCGCCGGGCGCTCGATCCCGAACCCCGCCCCGTCCATGGCCGTGGTGCCCCTGCGGAAAACCGGGAATGGCACGGCTTGGAAAGGAATGGGAATAGCCTAACCCTAACCCTGTCCCCAGGAATTCCCATGGGAATTGTCCCCCCCGACACCTTCCCAGAGCTCCCTCCCAAATCCCCGGGGTTTGGATGGAAGCAGGGATTGGTTTCCCTTCCCAAATCCCCAGGGTTTGGATGGAAGCAGGGATTGGTTTCCTTTCCCAAATCCCCGGGGTTTGGATGGAAGCAGGGATTGGTTTCCCTTCCCAAATCCCCAGGGTTTGGATGGAAGCAGGGATTGGTTTCCTTTCCCAAATCCCCGGGGTTTGGATGGAAGCTGATCCACAGCCCAGCTGTGATTCCAGCACGAATTCCCAGAAAAAAGGAAGGAACAGTCCACAGGAACACTCACTTGCTGACAGGATTTTTAATTCCCTGTCCATCAGATCCCAATCCCTCTCCTTCCTTCCATCCCATTTTCATCAGCATTTGGTATCCGATGTTTTCCACTGTCAGCTTGAATTCCTTGTACTCTGAATAATCCGGCTCCCGGCCCTCCTGCAGCAGGAAAAAGCAGGAAAAAGGCAATTTTTTAATTCCATGGATTGCAGGAAAAGCAGCTCCAATCCCCCCCAAACTGGGATTTTGGGAAAGAACTGCAAGGATTTGCTGGGATTCCAGCCCTGAGGAGGGAATGAAGCTCCAACAACAGCTCCAGAATTCCAGGTTGTTCCCTGGATCCAGCCTCAGATCTGGCTCTTTTCTAAGGCTGAATCCCAGGGAATGTCAGGCCCCATACTGGAAAACAGGGATGAGGCAGCTTCCAGGAATCCCAGGGTTTGGGAAGGACTGGAAGGTGCTGGAGCTGTGGGCTTGGGGTTTGCACTTCCCTGCAATCAGCTGGAGAAAAATTCCCATTTTTTCCCAGCTTGGTACCCACTGATCCCGAAGAGGAACAGAGTGGGAGGTTTGTTTGGACTTCCAGAAAAATCCCAGATTGTGGAATTCCAGAGTGGAAAGGGACCTTAAAGCAGGGACGCTTCCCATGATCCCAGGATGTTCCCAACATTCCTTGGACACTTTCAGGGATGGGGCAGCCATGGATCCCTTGGGAATTCCACCCCATTACCTGCCAGGGAAGGAATTTTTCCTAGATACTGCCCCATTTCCATGCTAAGAGTGGGAATCTGATCCCTTTTTTTCCTGCAGGAATGCCTGGAGCAAGGAGAGCTAGAGGAATTCCCAGCTGTGGGATGAGTGGAGCATTCCCAGAATCCCAGAAATCCTCACCTTGAGTGCCTTGAAGGTCTCCATGAATTTTTCCAGCTCGTCGGGCGGGAGGAAATCCCCGATGAAATGTTTCCCTCGGCCCATCTGGGTCAGCTGCTCCGCCCACTCTGGGAAAGCAGGACAACACCCAGGTCATGGAGAATCCCTTGGGATTCCTGCAGCACCCCAGGAGGGACTGTCCCTGCAGCTCCCAATCCATGATATGATGGGATGGGATCGTCCCTGCAGCTCCCAATCCAGTGGGATAGGGATGGAATTCCCCCTCTGGAATAATCAATCCCAGCCTACCCGGGTGCTCCCTAGGGATGGAATTCCCCTCTGGAATTCCCATCCCACCCACCCNGGAATTCCCATCCCACCCACCCCAGGTCTTGTCCATCTCCATGCAGTGCAGGTGGTGCTCCCAGGTGGCCAGGACAGGGATGGAATTCCCCTCTGGAATTCCCATCCCACCCACCCCGGGTCTTGTCCATCTCCATGCGGCGCAGGCGGTGCTCCCAGGTGCCCAGCTCGCTGTCCACCTCCTCATCGCTGTCGTAGCCGTGCTGGTGCTGCTGCAGCGCCCGCTCCCACAGCAGCTGCATCTCCTGCATCGCCCGCTTGTGCTTCATGATCATGTCGTACATCTGCTGCATCTGGGAGCGGCAACAGCGGGGATCAGCCCCGGGAAAACGGGATTCGGTCCCGGGGAACAGTGGGATTCGGCCCCGGGGAACAGTGGGATTCAGCTCAGGAAAAACAGGAATCATCCCAGGGAAAATGGGATTCAGCCCTGGGAATCCCAGTGGAGCACAGCCCGTTCCACAAAAAATGGCTCCAAAGCCTAAAGAATCCCAAATCTCAGCCCCAAAAGTTGGTGATTGATCCCACAGGCAGGAGATCCCCATCCAGGGGATCCCAAATCCCATCCTGACCTCGCCCATGGCATCCAGGAGACCCCATAGCCAGGGGATCCCACATGGAACAGATGCAACATCCAGGAGATTTTAGGGCTGGAAAGGTCCTTTGGGATTTGGGATTTCAAGGCTGGAAAGCTCCTTATTCCCACTGATTCCAGCCCCATGTTGCTCCCAGGGAATCCCAGGGATTCCATGATGGAAAATCTTTGCTATTCTCAAGGGAGGGAATTCGGGGAGGATTTTTTGGGATTCACCTCCTGCTGCTCCTTCAGCTGCTTCTTCTGGGCCTCTGAGAGCTCTGTGACTCCCACCAGTCCCACAGGTTTGCCCTTCTCGTATCCCAGACCCTTCAGGTCCTGAACTGCAGGAAAAAACAGGGAAAATCCTTTGGGAAAAAACCAAATCCCAGCTTGGCAAGGACCTTTAGGATCATCCCATTCTCCCTTCCCTTATCCCAGTCTGGCTGTGGATAATTCCAGGGATGGGGTGTTGCCATTCCCAGGAAATTTAAGGAATTCCAGCATTTTAGGATGCATCTCGAGGGATTTGGGAATCACAGCAGTGGGAACACCAGCGGGAGGCAGCTCTGAGAATTCCTGATCCCAGACTGTGCCAAAATCTGCTTCAAAAGCCTTTTTTCCCAAAGGAATTCCCTCCTCAGGTGAGGCCCAGCCAGCCCCAAAAAAGTGGGAATTAATCCCGATCCCAGATTTTGTATGGAGACTCCCAGGGCTTGCAAAATCCACTTTAAAAATATTTTTTTCCTTAGGAGTTCCTTCCTCAGGTGAGGCCAAACCAGCTCAAAAAGTGGGAATTAATTGTCCAGGAGCCACTCCCGACTTCCCAGGACTTTATCCCCCAAAAAAAGCCAGGAAAAGAAATCCAGGGGAATTATCCTGCCCCTGGAAGCTGCGATTCCCAAAGGAAATTCCAGTTTCAGGAAGCTCCTCCCTTGGAATTCTTGTGGCTATGGGATCAGATAAAGCCTGGAATTGGATATTCCCAGGATGGAAAAGGTGATCCTGGGTTCAGAGAGGGAATTAAAGAGAATAAAAGGGTGAGGAAAGGAAAAAGAAAGGAATTCTGTTTGTAATTCCCACAGAGTGAAGGGAAACAAAACCACCGGGAAAAAACAGGATGGGCAGCAGAGATTCCTTGGAAAACTCGATCCATGTCCATCTCAGGAAATAAAGGATGACTCTGGAGCCACACAGAATTCCCAGGAAAACCCAGTTCCACTCACCTGAGAGGGGAGAGGGAGAATCCAGCTGCTGCACCAGCTGGGGGAGGGGCAATTCCACCTTTTCCTCCTCTGGCCCCCACCGGCTCTTCCTCTTCTTTTTGGTGCTGCCCGGAGCGGGATTTGGGGTCACGGATGGATTTGGGGTCGTGGCGGGATTTGGGATTGCAGCTGGATTTGGGACTGGGGCGGGATTTAGGGCCGGCTGATCCGGAGGGGAGGTGGAGGATGAGGATGGGGCAGGAGAGGCCGAGGGAATGGGAAGAGCAGCGGGAACAACGGGAGAGGGAACGGGAAGAGCCAGAGGCGCCGNCAGCGGGGATCAGCCCCGGGAAAAAGGGATTCGGCCCCGGGCAACAGCAGGATTCAGCCCCTGGGGAACAGTGGGATTCAGCTCAGGAAAAATGGGAATCATCCCAGGGAAAATGGGATTCAGCTCAGAGAAACAGCGGGATTCGGCTCAGGAAAAACGGGANGGAGGGGTTCCCGGGAAAAGAGGAGGGGTTCCCGGGAAAAGAGGAGGGGTGCCCGGGAAAAGAGGAGGGGTTCCCGGAGGCAGCCCGGGCCCTGCGGAACTCCTCCATCTTCTGGCGGTAGTAGCGGTGCCCTTTGCTGTGGGGCTCGTACAGGAACCTGCAAACAACGGCATCCTCAGCCCGGAATTCCTGCCTGGAATGCCCACAGCATTCCCACCACACTGGCTCTCCACTCAGAGCTGGGATCCAGCACATTTCCCTCAGGAATTTTCCTTCCTGCAATTCCCAGGGCATTCCCAGCTATCCAGGGCTGGGATCCAGCACTGGAGTTTTCCTTCCTGCAATTCCCAGCTCTCCAGCACCATCCCGTGTATTCCTGCAGCCAGTGCAGCTTCCACAATTCCATACAGGAAAAACAGCCCCAGAAATCAGGAATGCGCTGATTCCTCTGCACCCCAAACTTGAGCCCCTCACGTCTCACTGCTCCAAAACCCCAACGTCCCCCTAAATTCAGAATTCCCAGGACCTTCCCTGTGAATTCCCTGGAAAACAACTCCCCAGAATCAGGAATTCCCTGTACCTGAAGGCAGGGATCTCCCTGTTGTTGTGCAGGACATTCGCTTCCCTCCCAGCCCCCTCTGCACCCCAGACTTCAACACCTCAAGTCTCACCACTCCAAAACCTCAACCTCAGAATCCCCAGGACTTTCCCTGGGAATTCCCTGGAAAACAACCTTCCAAAAATCAGGAATGTCCTGTACCCGAAGGCAGGGATCTCTCTGTTGTTCTGCAGGGCAAAGCTCCCTCCTCAGACCCCTCTGCACCCCAAATCCCAGCCCCTCAGCTCTTGGCACCGTGTCCCAATAAACTCAGAATTCCCAGGACCTTCCCTGTGAATTCCCTGGAAAACAACCCCCCAAAATCAGGAATTCCCTGTACCTGAAGGCAGGGATCTCCCTGTTGTTGTGCAGGACATTCGCTTCCCTCCCAGCCCCCTCTGCACCCCAGACTTCAACACCTCAAGTCTCACCACTCCAAAACCTCAACCTCAGAATCCCCAGGACTTTCCCTGGGAATTCCCTGGAAAACAACCTTCCAAAAATCAGGAATGTCCTGTACCCGAAGGCAGGGATCTCTCTGTTGTTCTGCAGGGCAAAGCTCCCTCCTCAGACCCCTCTGCACCCCAAATCCCAGCCCCTCAGCTCTTGGCACCGTGTCCCAATAAACTCAGAATTCCCAGGACCTTCCCTGTGAATTCCCTGGAAAACAACCCCCCAAAATCAGGAATTCCCTGTACCTGAAGNAGAGGGAGCGGGGAGGGAATGGGGAGAGGGGAGGGAAGAGGGAGAGGCGGGAAGCACAGAGGGGAGGGAGAAGCCTCAGGACTGCTTTTCCGTTTGAGGCCGGACTCTCCGGGAAAAGGGGAGTTCCCGGGAAAAGGGGAGTTCCCGGGAAAAGGGGAGGGGTTCCCGGGAAAAGGGGAGGGGTTCCCGGGAAAAGGGGAGGGGTTCCCGGGGGCAGCCCGGGCCCTGCGGAACTCCTCCAGCTTCTGGCGGTAGTAGCGGTGCCCTTTGCTGTGGGGCTCGTACAGGAACCTGCAAACAACGGCATCCTCAGCCCGGAATTCCTGCCTGGAATGCCCACAGCATTCCCACCACACTGGCTCTCCACTCAGAGCTGGGATCCAGCACATTTCCCTCAGGAATTTTCCTTCCTGCAATTCCCAGGGCATTCCCAGCTATCCAGGGCTGGGATCCAGCACTGGAGTTTTCCTTCCTGCAATTCCCAGCTTTCCAGCACCATCCCGTGTATTCCTGCAGCCAGTGCAGCTTCCACAATTCCATACAGGAAAAACAGCCCCAGAAATCAGGAATGCGCTGATTCCTCTGCACCCCAAACTTGAGCCCCTCACGTCTCACTGCTCCAAAACCCCAACGTCCCCCTAAATTCAGAATTCCCAGGACCTTCCCTGTGAATTCCCTGGAAAACAACCCCCCAAAATCAGGAATTCCCTGTACCTGAAGGCAGGGATCTCCCTGTTGTTGTGCAGGACATTCGCTTCCCTCCCAGCCCCCTCTGCACCCCAGACTTCAACACCTCAAGTCTCACCACTCCAAAACCTCAACCTCAGAATTCCCAGGACCTTCCCTGTGAATTCCCTGGAAAACAACCCCCCAAAATCAGGAATTCCCTGTACCTGAAGGCAGGGTTCTCCCTGTTGTTCTGCAGGGCAATGGCCTCCACCTCGGGCCCCCCCGCAGCCACGAACTGCGCCAGCTTCTCCGCAGAGTTCCGCGTCTCCTGGTCGGCTGGGGGGGAAACTTTAGGCAGGGATTAGTCCTGGGCCCAGCTCACCCCAGCCCAGCCTAACCCGGCCTAAGGACCCCAGAGAGGCCTAAAGTCGGGTTTAAAGGGGGAGAATTGGTACAAAGGAACAGTTAAACAGCAGGAAACATCAGTTTAAATCTGAGTTTGGGAGCAGGGATGGGGCCTAACCTGGCCTAAGGAACCCAATNTTCCCAGGACCTTCCCTGGGAATTCCCTGGAAAACAACCTTCCAAAAATCAGGAATGTCCTGTACCCGAAGGCAGGGATCTCTCTGTTGTTCTGCAGGGCAAAGCTCCCTCCTCAGACCCCTCTGCACCCCAAATCCCAGCCCCTCAGCTCTTGGCACCGTGTCCCAATAAACTCAGAATTCCCAGGACCTTCCCTGTGAATTCCCTGGAAAACAACCCCCCAAAATCAGGAATTCCCTGTACCTGAAGGCAGGGATCTCCCTGTTGTTGTGCAGGACATTCGCTTCCCTCCCAGCCCCCTCTGCACCCCAGACTTCAACACCTCAAGTCTCACCACTCCAAAACCTCAACCTCAGAATCCCCAGGACTTTCCCTGGGAATTCCCTGGAAAACAACCCCCCAAAACCCAGGAATTCCCTGTACCTGAAGGCAGGGTTCTCCCTGTTGTTCTGCAGGGCAATGGCCTCCACCTCGGGCCCCCCCGCAGCCACGAACTGCGCCAGCTTCTCCGCAGAGTTCCGCGTCTCCTGGTCGGCTGGGGGGGAAACTTTAGGCAGGGATTAGTCCTGGGCCCAGCTCACCCCAGCCCAGCCTAACCCGGCCTAAGGACCCCAGAGAGGCCTAAAGTCGGGTTTAAAGGGGGAGAATTGGTACAAAGGAACAGTTAAACAGCAGGAAACATCAGTTTAAATCTGAGTTTGGGAGCAGGGATGGGGCCTAACCTGGCCTAAGGAACCCAATGAGGCCTAAAGTCGGGTTTAAAGGGGGAGAACTGGTACAAGGGAACAGTTAAAGAGCATAAAATCTTTACTTTAGACCCGAGTTTGGGAGCAGGGACAGGGCCTAAGGACCCCAAGAGCACAGTTAGGCCAAAAGCCAGGTTTAAAGCAGGAAAATTGGTACAATGGAAGCACAAAAACTTCATCTTAGGCCTGACTTTGGGGAGCAGGGAGCAGGCAGCTTTGGGCTCCCAAATCCCAACTTTTCCATGTGCCAGGCACTTTTCCATAGAATTACAGCACTTGGAATTATCCCTAGTTAAAAATCTTGCATTTTTTCCCTACATCAGGCACTTTTCCATAGATTTAAAACGCTCAGAATTACCCACATTTAAAGATTTTGGAATTTTTTTCCCTGTGCCACGCACTTTTCCATAGGTTTAAACCACCCAGGATTATCCATATTTCAAGATTTTGCCTGAATTACCCAGGAACAACTGGAAGACCTTTGGAAAATTCCAAATTCCCAATAATTCTACTTATTCTCCTCTCACTGCACCCCTTGGAGGGTGTTTTATGGGAAATTCCCTATGGAAAATCCCAAATCTCACCTGGAAAAGGGTGGCTACTTCAATCAAATCCAACAAAAGCTGAAGGAAAAAATCCCCTTTTCCTAACTTTTCAGTGCTGGAGAATTATTGTGGAATATTTTTGACAACTACAAAGAAAATCCCATTCAAAATCCCAGGAATATTTTGGGAATCCACATTTTTGGCACAAAGATTTGATTCTCCTTCCAGTTGGGAATTTTCTTTCCAGGCAGCCAAATTTCCACCTCAGATCGAAATAAATCCCAAATTTCCCTTGTGGTGTTCCCATTCCCCGGATTTTAGTGGGAATTACCTTTTTGGGAAGAGGCTGCTTGGGAATTTTGATTTTCTTTCCTTATTTCTGCCACTTTCTTCCTGTAGTAAAGGAATTCTCTGCTGTTCTTATCATGCAAAAACCTAGAAAAGAAGAAAAAAAAAACAGGAATAATTATCCAAATATTGATATTCTGGGATAGAAACAACTCCCACATGGAAAAATGGAGGAATTACTCACAGCACCTAAAACATGGAATTAGATTTTGGAGCTTTAATTCAAGGGTTTGCATCCAAATTTTTGTTACTTGAAGGGAAATTAAGGAGGAACCCTCTGCCCACCATTGCTGGGATTAAAAAAATTTTCCTCGTTCAAATCCAAACTTTTGCCCCTCACAGAAGAACAACGAATCCAAACTTTTCCCCCTCAAATTCCAAATTTTCCCCCTCATAGGAAAAACAACAAATCTAAACTTTTCTCCCACTCAAATCCAAGCTTTTCCCCCCTCTGGGAAGAACAAACAACGAATCCAAACTTTTCCCTCCCTTAAATTCCAAACTTTCTCCCTCACAGAAGAACAATGAATCTAAACTTTTTTCCCTCCTCAAATCCAAACATTTCCCCCCTCCTAAATCCCAAATTTTCCCCCTCTCAAATCCCAAATTTCCCTACTCACAGAACGATGACTCTAAACATTTCCCCCCTCCCAGATTCCAAATTCTCCCCCTCTCAAATCCCAAATTTCCCTTCCCACAGAATGATGACTCTAAACATTTTCCCCCTCCCAAACCCCAAATTTTCCCTCTCCCAAATTCCAAATTTCCCTACTCACAGAACGATGACTCCAAACATTTTCCCCCTCTCAAATCCCAAATTTCCCTCCTCACAGAACAATGACTCCAAACATTTTCCCCCCCTCAAATCCCAAATTTCCCTCCTCACAGAACAATGACTCCAAACATTCTCCCCCTCCCGAATCCCAAATTTTCCCCCTCAGGGCACAGCAATGAACCCAGACCCCATTCCTGCCCTTCCCCCTCCCCAGGGCCGGGGTTTCCTCGGGACAAATCCTCTCCCCGACGTACGAAAAAGCGGGATTGTCCTTGTAGTCCTCCATGGCGACCTTCTCGAGCTCGGGGCCGCCCTCAGCCACGAACCTGGCCAGCTTTTCCACCACCTGCCGCGTCTCCGAGTCCTCTGGGGGCAAAACTTTAAGGAGGCTGTCAGTACTTGGGGTTCAACTGCCCCCAAACGGGAAACAGGGAATTACTGCCGAAAACCACGGAGCAGACACATGGGAATATGGGAAGAGAAAGGATGAAATGGGGCAGGCAGTTGTAGAAAGGTGTTCACATCACAGTTCCTGGTTTTCTGAGGGGGGTTCTGAGCTCCCCGGGGGGTTCCTACGGGGAAAATCTAAAGTTTGGGGTCTAGGGTGGGGTGGGAGGCGGTTAAAGCTCATCCCATTCCCACATTTTCTGCTATCCTAAACTTTCCTTGGGCACTTCCAGGGATGCAGGGGCGGCCACAGCTTTTCTGGGAATTCCAGCCCAGCCCTTCCCCACCCTCCCAGTCAGGAATTCCTTCCCCAAATCCACCTAAATCCACCCTTCTTCAGCTTAAATCCATTCCCTGTGTCCTGGAATTCCAGCCCTTATCCCAAATCCCTCTCCAGCTCTCTTGGAGCCCCTTTAGGCTCTGGAAGCAGCTCCAAGGTTTCCCTGGAGCCTTCCCTTCTCCCTCTTTCCTTAGACATTTCCAGGGATTGGGATTCCACCACCCCATCCCAGTTTGGAAGTTTCAGCCGCACCCAGTTCACTCCAGCTTTAACTGTGGCAGAGTTGGCTCCTGATGGATTTATTCCCTACAAATCCCAACAGGGAAAGAGCAGGAATTCGGTTTTAATCAGATTTAATTCAGATTAAAATCCAGATTCCAGCTGCCAAGCCATTCCCAGAACTGCGTGGCTGGAGCAGCAGCTTTTCCTGCTCCAAAGCACCTGGAGTTTGGCTTCTGTGCCCAGGCATTCCAACAGGGATCACTGAGTGGGAATAATCCCAGCGATTTTGGGAATTTTGGGAAGCACAGAGCAGAGCCACCCACGCTGATCTAACGGGATCAGCCCCAAAATCCTTAAATTAAGGCAAACCCATCTCAGCTCTTTGCATTTTTCCCGTTTTTCCGAGCACGTTTCACGCTCAAATCCCGAATTCCCAGGATTATGCTGGTACAAATCCCAGCAAAAAGGGTTCCCTGGGATTTTGGGAATGGATAAATGAAGCCACAAAGCCGAGTGTGACTCGCTGAGCTCCTTTTATCCATTAAAACCCACCCGTGAAATTCCCACTCTGAGGCAAATCTGCTTTGGGGCTTCCTGGCCTGCGCTATCCCAATAAAACCCGGGATAATTCCTGCCACATCCTTGTTTTTCTAAGCAGTCAGGACCCACAAGTGAGATTTTTTACCTGGATTTTGGATTTTAACTGGGCACAATTCCGTGCTGGACGCGTGGTTTATTTTATTTATTCACACACATGGATTTTCCTGCACGTTCCCAAACGAATCCCTCATTTTCCAGCACTTAAACCCCCTAAAATCCCATTTTAAGGACAAGAATTAGGATTTCCTGGAGAGCCCAGCACTTGGCACAACATTCCAAAGGTACAAATCAGAATTTTTAGGATTTGCTGCCCACCAATGTCCCTGACACTTTATGAGTTTCTCTGAGTTTCCTTCAAGGACACAGGTGCTGTGCTCTGTTTCTGCTCTTATAAACAAAGAGATGGCTTTGCTCTCTTCACCAATGGTGTGAAAAATTGTTATCTTTGAACTGTAAGCTATTTTATTCTATTCTGAGATTTGGTACGGAGCTGGAAGAAGCAGCATGAAAAGCTCTGTACGATGGGCACAAAAATATTAGTCCAGGCATTTGAAATGGAGTCATTTTAATAAATCATCTTAGCCTTCTGAAATATAGAGTCAAAGTCCACCTGTCACCGCCAGGCACAACAGTACAACAAATCCATTAGTATCAGGAATTTCGTTTCTAAAATGTCAGGAATTTCATCCCTCAGATTTTGGTTGGATTTGGAAGAGCCTAACAGCATTAACTGCTGGAATTTCCACTCCATAAAGGAGAAATCTGCCCCAAAACTGTGCTGGAATGTAAATTGATGGAAAATAGGGATAAAACACCCTGCTTTCCAATGGGGCTGAGGGAACCCTGTCCTAATAGATCCCTGTTTGGGGATAAAACCCAACCCAAATTCCCACTGGAACTGAAGGAATCCTGTCCCAAACTGCTCCCTATCCTGGGAAGGAATCCTGGCCCTCTCTGATCCCTATCCTGGGATAAAACCCACCCCAAATCCCCAGTGGGACTGAAGGAATCCTGTCCCAAACTGATCCCTGTCCCAGGATAAATCCACCCAACTTCCCATTGATATTGAGGGAATCCTGGCCCTCCCTGACCCTTGTCCCAGGATAAATCCACCCAACTTCCCACAGGACCTGAGGGAATCCTGTCCCAAACTGACCCCTGTCCCAGGACCTGAGCCCCACCCCATTCCCCAGTGGGACTGAGGGAATCCTGTCCCAAACTGACCCCTGTCCCAGGACCTGAGCCCCACCCCATTCCCCACTGGGCCTGAGGGAATCCTCCCTGGGGAATCCTCCCTTGGGGCCCTCCCTGACCCTTGTCGCAGGATAAATCCACCCAACTTCCCACAGGGCCTGAGGGAATCCTGTCCCACGACCTGAGCCCCACCCCATTCCCCACTGGGCCTGAGGGAATCCTGCCCCCACTGAACCCCTATCCCGGGATGGGCATTCCCAGCTCCAGCCCCAGAGCAGGAGCTGCCACTGACCTTTGATTTCCAACCACTGCTCGTAATCCTCCTCCTCATCCTCGTCGGGGGCCTGGAAGACGCTGAGGCGGCTCAGGACGGGGCTGGCTTTGGGCTGGCACAGGCTGCGGGCCTGCAGCATGCGGCTCAGGGCCTGCCCCGGCCGCTTGCCCAGCAGCGCCGGCTTCTTCCCCGTGCCCGGGGCTGGGGTGTTCCCCGAGCTGTTGGGGGCATTTGGGGCACTTTCTGTGGAGAAAATGAAGGGAAATTACTCCTGGAAATCCTGGGCTTGGGGTGGGAAAGGTTCCAGGCCTGCCCCGGCTGCTTCTTCCTGGGGTTTGGGGCTGGGGCATTCCCAGAATTGTTGGGGGGATTTGGGAAAGTTTCTGAGGGGAGAATAAAGAGGAAATTATTCCTGGGAGTCTTGCAGTTTGGGCTGGGGCATTCCCAGAGTTGTTGGGAGGATTTGAGGCAGTTTCTGAGGGGAGAATAAAGAGGAAATTATTCCTGGGAGTCTTGCAATTTGGTTTGGGTCATTCCTGGAGTTGTTGGGGGGATTTGGGGCAGTTTCTGAGGGGAGAATAAAGAGGAAATTATTCCTGAGAGTCCTGCAGTTTGGGCTGGGTCACTCCCGGAGTTGTTGGGGGGATTTGGGGCAGTTTCTGAGGGGAGAATGAAGGGGACAGAGCTCCTGGGGATCCCAGGTTTGGGTTGGGAACGGAAGGACCTACCAGCATTGGATTTTTCCCTCTGAAGCTTCAGGAATTGCTGCAGGAAGCTCCCATCGTTCACAAACTTGTTGGACACGGAGGCCTCGCTCTCAGAGCCATCATCACTGAGTGGGGACAGGAAAACAGGAGCTGGAATTTGGGAGCTTCCCGGCCCTTCCCATGAGGGATTTGGGACAGGAAAAACTCCTGGAATTGGTCATTTTCCTCACCTACTACTGCATTCCCAAAAGAACCCCGAATCTCCTTCCTTCTCCACTAAAATTGGGATTTTCCTCCCCCTGCTCCACTAAAACTGGGATTTTCCTTCCCTGCACTGTTAAAATCGGGAGTTTTGCTCCCTAATCCAGCAAAACCAGGATTTTCCTTCCTTGCTCCATTAAAATTGGGATTTTCCTCCCTCTACTCCACCAAAATGAGGATTTTCCTCCCTCTGCTCCCCTTCCCAACCCCCCGCATTGGCTGGCAGCCAGAATCCCGGGATTCCCAGGATTCCCGCGTACTCTCCGAGCAGCGGGAGCTGCGGGATGCTGAGGGAATTCTGCCGCGCCTGCTGCTCCAGCCGGGCCTCGATTTCCCGTTTTTTCTGGGCGATCAGCTCCTCCTGCTGCAGGATGTTCACGCTCGTCTTGGCCGACTTGGACTGGGACACGCCGAACCACCGGCTGGCCTTCCCTGAGGGAAAAGGGCGGGAATTGTCTGGAATTAGGGGCGCATTCCCTGAGGGAAAAGGGCAGGAATTGTCCCGATTCAGGGGCGCATTCCCTGAGGGAAAAGGGCGGGAATTGTCCCGATTCAGGGGCGCGTTCCCTGAGGGAAAAGGGCGGGAATTGTCCCGATTCAGGGGCGCGTTCCCTGAGGGAAAAGGGCGGGAATTGTCCCGATTCAGGGGCGC
>VXAX01004283.1:1393-18144 GCA_013399835.1 Leptocoma aspasia | reverse complement strand
GGAGGGTGCCAGGGCATGGAGGAAGGGTTGGGGGTGGTGGGGATGGGCGGCTGGGTACTTGGAGAAGGTAAAGAGTAGGGGAGGAGGCGGCCGAGGGGGTGCTGGCAGCTGGAAAAGATGAGGAGTAAGGCAAGGGGACAGTGGGAGGCTCCTGGCACAGAGGTGGAGGGTGTCAGGGCGGGTCTGGTGGGTTTTAGCGCCAGCCTAACCCGCTGTGTTCTCTTGCAGTGGCTGATATCCCAGCAGGTATCCTTTTCCCGGGATCCAGGAAGGGCTCTGAGCTCGGAACAGCTCCAAGGAAACTCCCAAAACACCTTCAAGGGCCTGGGGGTGGGGGCATGGAGTGGGTGTTTTCAATCTGCTTCATGGCTGCTTTCGCAGAGCCGCAGAGTTTTGGTTGGAAGGGACCTTAAATCCCATCTCATCCCCATTTTCCTGAGGGATTTTGGAGGCTTTGCTGCTGTTTCCCACCCGGACTTTGTGGTTCCCTTAACCCCAGTGCCAGATCCCCCAGTTTGAAGATGTGAAGTTTGAGGCAGCCAGTTTGCTGTCGGAGCTCTACTGCCAGGAGGTGAGAGAAACCCCCAGAACCCCTCTGTGCCCCTTGAATTTGGGTTTGGAATGGGGTATTCCAGTGATAAATCAGATTTTTGACATGAGGGGCTTTTTTCCTTCGTTATTGAGGAAGTTTTTCCTGGAATTGCAACGAGGGTTTCCCACTGCAAAAGGATTTTGCTTGGCCAAAGAAATTTCTTAGTTCTCATTAAACAAATGCTGATTTTAGGGGAGGGAAATCCGTTATTTTCTTCAGGATTTTGGAATCCTGGAGTGATTTGTGTTGGAAAGGACCTGGAGGATGATCCAGTTCCATGGGAAGGACTCCTTCCCCTATCCCAGGTTGCTCCAACCTGGACAATTCCAGGGATGAGTGGGAATTCTATCCCAGCCCCAGCCCACCCTCCCAGGGAGGAATTCCATCCCAGAAATCCCATCTAAGTGGGACCTGGGAAGGCATTCCCTGTGTCCTGTCCCTCGTTCCTTGTCCAAAGTCCTCCTTTCAAAGTTTGAGGTCCTTCCTTGGAAAGCCCCAGTTGGATCATCCCCAATTTTGTGTTCATTCCTGTCGTGAGGGAGTCGTGCTGGTTTCCTCCAAAATAATTTCCTGGGATTTTTCAATCCCAGTACCCTGGGATGGTTTGGATTGGAAAGGCCTTAAATCCCATCCAGTCCCACCATCCCAAAATCCCAGATTTCTCCAATCCCATCCAGCCTTACCTCGGACATTCCAAGGACAGAGCAGCCCCAAACTTTTATTTTTGTTGTTTCCAACGCTCTGATCCCTGGCTCCCAGCCCTCCCCGGAGGGCTCAGGGTGATTATCCAAGGAATTCCGAGGCTGGGCAGTTCCAGGTTGGTGCTGACTGGGGCTGTTTGTGTTGCAGAACTCGGTGGACACGGCCAAGCCCCTGCTGCGCAAAGCCATCCAGATCTCCCAGCAGACTCCCTACTGGCACTGCAGGCTGCTCTTCCAGCTGGCTGTGAGTCCTTGGAGCAGCAATTCCTTGGGAAAAAAAACCCTGGAAAAATCCTGGATTCCCATTAGAAGCAGCACGGAAGCCTTTCATTCTATTATTCCCCAAAACATTGCTGTTAATGGGTGCCTTTTATCCCTTTATCCCCTAAAAACGTGCTGTTAATGGAGAGGGAAAAGGCAGATCCGGCTGGGAATTGGTGTTGGGAGCCTCTGGATTGGATCAAGGAATCAGCCAGGATCACTCTGTGGGAATTAGGGACCTGGAGTTCCAAGGATGGAGGGAAAAATCCATTTTGGGGCTTGCAGGGAGAGCAAATCCTGCTGGGCTTGGAAGTGTTGGTTGGATTATTTTGTTTAATTGAGGATGTGGGGTGGGAGAAGGAGTAGGAAAAGTACCCAGGAAAAGGAGCAAGGGAAAGGAATCCAAGGAAGATTTTTTTTTTCCCTGGTCTGGAATGCATTCCGAAGTATTTATAAATTTAAAATATTTGTGAGAATAGAGACACATTGAAGTGTGTTTATGGAAAAAGAACCTTAATTCCTTAGGGATTGAGGAATATTTAATTTCCCAGGAATTGAGGAATGTTTAGTTTGCCAGGAGTTGATGCTGAGGACTCAGAAGCTTTTCCTCTCCTTGGAGTTTCCCTCCCATTTTTCCCTGATTTCCCATTTCCTTGGAGCCCGTTCTTCTCTTCCTGAGCTCCCACCTGAGTTTGGGAGAGGGATAAAATTTGGGAACACACCTTGGAGGCTCCTCTTGCTGGGAAAACTCTTCTTCCAGTGTGACAATCCATGGATTTTGTGGAGCTGTTGGGATCTGATCAGCACTGGATTTTCACCCTTCGCAGGATCTGCCTCCAATTTTTAACCAATTCCTCATTAACTAGGAATTTGAAGGAAAAAAATCCTTCTGGCTCAGACAAATCCTTGGAAACGCCACAGATTTCTTCGGAAAACGGATCTAAAACCCCTTTAAGGAGCAGGAATTTGTAAATCCAGGGATAATGGCATTTTCTTGGGATTCATGGAGCAAATCTTGAGCTGCTGTGGCTTTTTTTTTTTCCCCATTTCAGCAACTCCACACCCTGGAAAAGGATTTGGTGTCAGCCTGCGACCTGCTGGGAGTGGGGGCGGAGTACGCGCGCGTGGTGGGCTCCGAGTACACCAGGTGACAATTCCCAGCTTTCCTGAGGGAATTCCCGGGTTTCCTGCCTGAATTCCTGGGATTTCCTGCTTGAATTCCTGGGGTTTCCTCCCCCAGTTCCCTGGGATTTTCTCCTTGAGTCCCCTGGGATTTCCTGCCTGAATTCTTGGGACTTTATCCCCCAGTTCTCTGGGATTTTCTCCTTGAGTCCCCTGGGATTTCCTGCCTGAATTCCTGGGATTTCTTCCTTGAGTCCCGTGGGATTTCCTGCCTGAATTCCCTGGGATTTCTTCCATGTGTCCCATGGGATTTCCTGCCTGAATTCCCTGGGATTTCCTCCTTGAGTTCCCTGGAAACTCCTTTATCAGCTCCCTTAATCTTCTTTTTCCCCTGTTTTCAGAGGGAGAAAAAGGCAAAATTTTATTGTTTCCCGGTGTTTTCTTTTTGTGGATCAAGTGATTTTTTTTTGCAATTTAACTTTATTTTCTTTCATTCCAGAGCCCTCTTTCTGCTCAGCAAGGGGATGGTGAGTTGGAAGTAGTTTTTAAATAAATTATTTCCTGTTTAGTTGTAAATTCTAGGGGATTTTGGGGGGGGGGCGGGGCACAAGCAGGATTCTTATGGATAAATTGGGCTTTTTTCCCTCGTTTTTTCTGGGAAAAATAAAAGGATAATTGCAGCTTTTCACTGCAGTAATGAGGGGTGGAGAAGCTGGTGGGTTGAAAGGGCTGTGGGAATCAGGTGAATATTCCAATCCTAATTCCTGGAACTAGAGAATCCATGGAATTGTTTGGCTTGGAAGAACCAGGGACACCTTCCATTACCCCAGGCTGCTCCAACCTGGCTCTGGGCACTTCCAGGCATGAAGCAGCCCCATTTTCCATGGGAAGTGGTCCTTCCCTGAGCGTTTATCCTGAAAAAATCTGGGTTTTTGGGAATTGCAGCTGCTGCTGATGGAGAGGAAGCTGCAGGAGGTTCACCCGCTGCTGACGCTGTGCGGGCAGATCGTGGAGAACTGGCAGGGAAATCCCATCCAGAAGGAATCCCTCAGGGTTTTCTTCCTGGTCCTGCAGGTCACACATTACCTGGATGCCGGCCAGGTACGTGCCACGTTCCAGGTGGGAATTTGGGACAGGGATATTCCCAAAAAAATCAGCCCCGAGGGGATTTTTGGTTTTTTTTTTTATAATTGAAGTGAATTCCTGTCAGTTTTAATCCCAAATTAAATGAAGAGTGAGGAAATTATGTTAATGTGGAGATGTTATCCATGATGTTTCTATATCCATGGTGTTCTCTGTTGCTTCCATGGTGTGTTGGAGGGAATAACAGGAATTTCTGGGGGATTTTGGGAATATTTTGAGCATCTCTTCACCCCTGTGAAGCGCTGAGCGTCGTCAATCCTAAATCAACCCAGAACTCTGAACCAGCCCCTAAGTGTGGGAATTTCCAATCCCCTGGGAGGTTTTCCCTCTCCCAGAGTGAGGAATTCCATGGGAATGGTTTCCTTGGGCAGGTGAAGAGCGTGAAGCCGTGCCTGAAGCAGCTGCAGCAGTGCATCCAAACCATCTCCACCCTGCACGACGACGAGATCCTGCCCAGCAACCCCGCTGACCTCTTCCACTGGCTGCCCAAGGAGCACATGTGTGTGCTGGTCTACCTGGTGAGAGCTCTAATTGGTGCTGGTGGCTAATTGATGGGGGTTAATGAATGGTTCCGAGCCAGCAGGGCTGGGTTTTGTCCCTGCTTTGTGTTGTTTTCTCCTCAGTGTCTGGGGGTGGTGCTGAGGGGGCTGCTTGGAATTCCAGGATGGTTTGGGTGCACAGGGGCACTTCCCACTACCCAAAGCTGCTCCAGCAGTTCTTGGAGAGAAAATCCCACTTTTCTGTGGAGAAAATTCCTGGGATTTGGCTTTTCCTGGGAAGTGTTGCCATCAAGGCCTTGTCTGGCAGCAGCTCCTTCATGAAGGAAGTGGGAATTGGGGAGGAATCAGCTGGAAAAAGGGAAATCCAGATTACAGGCTGGAAAAGGGGAATAATTAATTAATTATTAAACGATTTATTGATCAGTACCTGACTCAAAAGGAAATGGAGTTATTTGTACAAATCAGAGCCCCTTCGGATGAATTGTATCAACACGAGGAGAGCTGGACTTGGAATTGCTGAAGGGTTTTGTTCCATTTCTTGGAGATGATTCCAGTCCTCACTGATGTTAAAAATCTGGGATTTGAGGAATTCTGTGAATTCCCAGCCCTTCCCTGTCTGCACAGATAAATTTTGGGAATTGTGGAATGGTTGGAGCTGGGAAGGAGCTTTAAAATCATCCATTCCCAGGCTCTCAGTCACACCTCCCACTGTCTGAGTTGCTCCAAAACTTTGCAGGGGTTTCTCCTGTGGGAATTGCATCCCAGGGGAGTTCCCGAGGTGGGTAACCCTTGCTGTGCTCCCCTGCAGGTGACAGTGATGCATTCCATGCAGGCAGGCTACCTGGAGAAGGCTCAGAAATACACGGACAAAGCCCTCATGCAGCTGGAGAAGCTCAAAAGTAAGGAAAAAGGCCTTGGAATTCAGCAGGAAAATCCTGTTATTTATTCCTCATTTAAACCCACCCCACAGCCTTGTTGAGCTGCTGGGTCAGCCTAAGGCTAAAACTAAGATTAAAGCCAGGTGATGGCTTTGGAGTACAAAAATCAACTTTTTGGGTTTTTTTTTTTTGTTTTTTTTTTTTTTTGGATGGGATTTGAAACATTCCATAAATCCCTGATTGAGTTGCTCCTGTTCCTTCCCCAGTGCTGGACTGCAGCCCCATCCTGTCCTCATTCCAAGTGATTTTGTTGGAACACATCATCATGTGCAGGCTGGTCACGGGACACAAAGCCACGGCCCTGCAGGAGGTAACCTGGGAATTCCAGCATTCCCTGGCTGGGAATGGCTGCCAAAAATGGGAATATTCTGCAGGAACAGCCTTTAAAACATGGGAATTGCAGTTCTGGGCTCAGGTGGGAATTCCTGCTGGGTTATTCATGGATACAACCAGGCTTGGTGATGCTCAGGATTGGGAAATGTGGGATTGGCTCCTCTTAAGTATTTGTTTAAGGACACTTTGGAACTGATCATGGAATAACCAATAATTGATTCCATTGACACCTTCCTGGTGGGAATTTCAGGCTGATTCCAGAATTTTTTTCCAATTTCCATCCATTCCAGAGTGGCTCCCTCCCCTTCAAGTTCCTGCCTTGTCTAGCTGTTTCCCAGTTTTTAACATTCCTGCTTTTCCTTCTCTTTCCTGCTTTATTTGTGTTGTTCCAGAGGAAACGGGATGGTTTTTTTTTCCTGTTTTTCCAATCATTCTAAAATCCTGGGAATCCATCCTGGGACTGGATCATCCAGCCCCTGCTGTCAGCTTTGCTGGGAATACTGGGAATGTGCTGGGAATGGGGAGGGATTCAGCCTCCTGCTTCAGTCTCCTGAAACTCATCCCAGTCCCAGATTTTGGAAGGTTTTATCCCACTTTTCCTGGAAAACCTGGAGCATTTCAGGAGGGATCTGTGGCTGTGAATTCCAGGGGGTGGAGGAAACCATTCCAAACCAGCTGGAATGTGGGAGGAATGTGAGGGAATCCCTTTTCCTGTGCTGGAAGCACATCCAGCCTCCCCTTTAATCCAGGATTTGAGATCCTGGAGCCAATCCCTGGATCCCTGAGGGGTGCAGGGAGCAGGATTTACAGCACAAAACGCTGGGAAAAGTGTCCAAAACGGGGAATTGTGTTTTTGCCCAGATTTCCCAGGTCTGCCAGCTGTGCCAGCAGTCTCCCAGGCTCTTCTCCAACCACGCTGCCCAGCTGCACACCCTCCTGGTGAGTTTTTGGGATGAAACCTGGGAATTCTGGAGAGGAGATTTCCCTGGGAATTACAGGATCTGTATCATCCACTGCTGGGGGGCTCAGCAAAGGCTTAAAACCCTTTGGAGAAAGAATCCCAGGATGGTTTGGGTGCACAGGGGCATTTCCCACTACCCCAAGCTGCTCCAGCAGTTCCTGGAGAGAAAATCCCACTTTTCTGTGGAGAAAATTCCTGGGATTTGGCTTTTCCTGGGAAGTGTTGCCATCAAGGCCTTGTTTGGCAGCAGCTCCTTCATGAAGGGAGTGGGAATTGGGGAGGAGTCAGCTGGAAAAAGGGAAATCCAGGGATTTCAGCTGTGCCCACTGGAGATGGTTTCTTGTGGGAATTGTGGAAAGGGAAGAGATTTTGTAGGGAATATTGAGTTTTCCATGATTTTGGGAAAGACTTTCTAGCTAAATTAAGTTTTTTTTTGCATGAATAATTCATTTTAAAGGACATTTTGTAGAAATTCCTTGTTTTTCCCCACACCTGAGACTTGTTGGTCCCTTTCTCCTGCTGTTATCCCACTATTTCTGTGGATTTGGGAATGTTTTGGGCTGCATTCCCAAAACTATCCTTTCTTTTCCAGGGTCTCTACTGCATCTCTGTCAACTGCATGGACAACGCAGAAGCACAATTCACTACGGCACTGAGGGTGAGATTTTATTCCCAAATTTTCTTCTGGAAACATGGGAATGGGCCTTGGGCACAGCAATGTCAGTTTGGAAGGGAAACCTTCCTTAATTCCATAATTTATTAACGATTTTCCTTGGATCGGGGGGGGGCGGATTTTTAATGTGATTTTTTTTAGCCAGGNATCAGGGCCTTGCTGGCTGCAGCTCCTCAGTCAGGGGGATGGGAATTTGGGAGGAATCATCTGGAAAACTCTAAATATTTTGAATTATTCCCTGAATTCTTCCCATGGGAATGGGGTTTAACTCTGTCATCTCTCATTCAACCCCTTGGCTTCATTTTCCATCCAATTCCATCATTTTCCATCCATTTTCCATGTCCAGGAGTTTCAGGGCATCACAGAAATAACCAAAAGTAGGGATCTGCTCCTGAGTTTTGCTGTTTTTTTCCCAAAAATCCCTATTTTCACCCTCCCACAGCCCTCAGGGATTTGCCTTGGGAAGATTCTCCACAGGAATTTTGCTCCCTGCACATGAAATTTGGGAAAAACCCTTTGGAAGCAAAAAATGTCCTAAAAATTTGTGAATTCTTTAATTAAATTCTGGTTTTAATTAATCAGACCTGATACCAAATTCATTATCAGATCCATCAGCTCCAAGTTTTCCATTGGAATACAATTATCCAGGAAATGCTGTGGAATTGGAGGAGATTTGGGATAAAACTTGATTTTTGGGATCAAAAGGAGCCTAAAATTCCCAATATTGGGATAAATTGGGGGTGGTTTGGGTGGAATTTCACTGTTTTGGTGTTGATTCTTCCTTGGAAAATAATTTTTTCCATGATGATTCCCTTTTCCTCTCCCATTTTCCAGCTCTACAGTTTATTGGAAAGGATAAATCCTGACCACAACTTCCCAGTGAGGTGAGAATTCCAACAGATCCCAACATTCCGGGACAGGAATGATGGATTTGCAGCAGGATTTTCAGCAAATTAGGGAAAAAAATCCAACCTAATTGCAAGGGAAAAGCTCGGGATGGGGCTTAAATGGAATATTCTGCTTGGAAGTTGGATTGTGGGGCGGAATTCCTGGGAATTTGGGTGGGACCTTGAGGTATCCCTGGTTTTTTTTTCCGTAGTTCCCACTGTCTCCGGGCCGCAGCGTTTTACATCCGAGGGCTCTTCTCCTTCTTCCAGGGAAGGTACAACGAGGCCAAGTGAGTCCAAACCCCTGGGAAAAGCGGGAGAAAGGCGGGAAAACTCACTCAGCTTTTTCCATCCAAATGGGAATTCCAAGGTTTCGTTTCCATCCCATTCCCGTGGATTTCTCCTGGGTTAGCCAGGGGGGAAGAGCAGGGAAGTGGTGGGGNTTTTTTTTTTTTTTTTTGGTGTGAATGAACAAATCCTGAGGGAAAGCCTGAAATATTTGGGCATTTTCTCCTTTCCAGCTCACAACCCACCAGGAGCTGTGGGCATTTATTGTCACCAACCTGGCCAGCGTCTACATCCGGGAGGGGAATCGGCACCAGGAGGTCAGCTTCTTCTCTGGGGGGAAAATTCCTGGGATTTGGATTTTCCTGGGCATTTTTNCACAGAAATAACCAAAAGTAGGGATCTGCTCCTGAGTTTTGCTGTTTTTTTCCCAAAAATCCCTATTTTCACCCTCCCACAGCCCTCAGGGATTTGCCTTGGGAAGATTCTCCACAGGAATTTTGCTCCCTGCACATGAAATTTGGGAAAAACCCTTTGGAAGCAAAAAATGTCCTAAAAATTTGTGAATTCTTTAATTAAATTCTGGTTTTAATTAATCAGACCTGATACCAAATTCATTATCAGATCCATCAGCTCCAAGTTTTCCATGGGAATACAATTATCCAGGAAATGCTGTGGAATTGGAGGAGATTTGGGATAAAACTTGATTTTTGGGATCAAAAGGAGCCTAAAATTCCCAATATTGGGATAAATTGGGGGTGGTTTGGGTGGAATTTCACTGTTTTGGTGTTGATTCTTCCTTGGAAAATAATTTTTTCCATGATGATTCCCTTTTCCTCTCCCATTTTCCAGCTCTACAGTTTATTGGAAAGGATAAATCCTGACCACAACTTCCCAGTGAGGTGAGAATTCCAACAGATCCCAACATTCCGGGACAGGAATGATGGATTTGCAGCAGGATTTTCAGCAAATTAGGGAAAAAAATCCAACCTAATTGCAAGGGAAAAGCTCGGGATGGGGCTTAAATGGAATATTCTGCTTGGAAGTTGGATTGTGGGGCGGAATTCCTGGGAATTTGGGTGGGACCTTGAGGTATCCCTGGTTTTTTTTTCCGTAGTTCCCACTGTCTCCGGGCCGCAGCGTTTTACATCCGAGGGCTCTTCTCCTTCTTCCAGGGAAGGTACAACGAGGCCAAGTGAGTCCAAACCCCTGGGAAAAGCGGGAGAAAGGCGGGAAAACTCACTCAGCTTTTTCCATCCAAATGGGAATTCCAAGGTTTCGTTTCCATCCCATTCCCGTGGATTTCTCCTGGGTTAGCCAGGGGGGAAGAGCAGGGAAGTGGTGGGGGGTGAGCTCTTTCCCTGGGAGTCATTCCCTGCAAAATCCTTGGGAATTTTGGGATTTTATTCCCAGGAATCCTTGGGAATCTTGGGATTTTATTCCCTGCAATCCCAAGGAATCCTTGGGAATCTTGGGAATGTTATTCCCTGCAATCCCAAGGAATCCTTGGGAATCTTGGCATTTTATTCCCTGCAATCCCAAGGAATCCTTGGGAATCTTGGGGATTTTACTCCCTGCAATCCCAAGGTATCCTTGGGAATCTTGGGATTTTATTCCCTGCAATCCCAAGGAATCCTTGGGAATCTTGGGATTTTATTCCCTGCAATCCCAAGGAATCCTTGGGAATCTCGGGCTTTTCATTCCTTTCTATCCTGAGGATCTGCACCTTCCCCAGGGCCCAATCCAAGAGAAAATCCAGGAATTTCCTTTCTTTGAAGTCATTTATCCAAGCCCTGCCATCCCATCCATCCAGGGGTTGTCCCAGGCTGTTCAGGGAGCTGTCAGATCCCAGTTTTTCCTGGTTTTTTCCAGGCGCTTTTTGCGGGAGACGCTGAAGATGTCGAACGCGGAGGACCTGAACCGCCTGACCGCCTGCTCGCTGGTGCTGCTGGGCCACATCTTCTACGTGCTGGGCAACCACAGGGTGACTCCCAACCCCTCCCAGTCCCCGGGATCCCAGAATTGGCATTCCCAGAAAAAAATCCCCGTCAAAATCCCCAGGGAAATCGGGATATGGGTGGGAATAATGGGATTTTTAAAAGGGTTTTTTTAGTGCTGTCACATCCAAAGTTGGGGTTTTCTTTCCCCTGGATCATCCTGGAATTTGGATTTCCGTGGAATTTTGGGAATGGTGGGTTTGGGATGTGTTCTGGAACNAATTTGGGTGGGACCTTGAGGTATCCCTGGTTTTTTTTTCCGTAGTTCCCACTGTCTCCGGGCCGCAGCGTTTTACATCCGAGGGCTCTTCTCCTTCTTCCAGGGAAGGTACAACGAGGCCAAGTGAGTCCAAACCCCTGGGAAAAGCGGGAGAAAGGCGGGAAAACTCACTCAGCTTTTTCCATCCAAATGGGAATTCCAAGGTTTCGTTTCCATCCCATTCCCGTGGATTTCTCCTGGGTTAGCCAGGGGGGAAGAGCAGGGAAGTGGTGGGGGGTGAGCTCTTTCCCTGGGAGTCATTCCCTGCAAAATCCTTGGGAATTTTGGGATTTTATTCCCAGGAATCCTTGGGAATCTTGGGATTTTATTCCCTGCAATCCCAAGGAATCCTTGGGAATCTTGGGAATGTTATTCCCTGCAATCCCAAGGAATCCTTGGGAATCTTGGCATTTTATTCCCTGCAATCCCAAGGAATCCTTGGGAATCTTGGGGATTTTACTCCCTGCAATCCCAAGGTATCCTTGGGAATCTTGGGATTTTATTCCCTGCAATCCCAAGGAATCCTTGGGAATCTTGGGATTTTATTCCCTGCAATCCCAAGGAATCCTTGGGAATCTCGGGCTTTTCATTCCTTTCTATCCTGAGGATCTGCACCTTCCCCAGGGCCCAATCCAAGAGAAAATCCAGGAATTTCCTTTCTTTGAAGTCATTTATCCAAGCCCTGCCATCCCACCCATCCAGGGGTTGTCCCAGGCTGTTCAGGGAGCTGTCAGATCCCAGTTTTTCCTGGTTTTTTTCCAGGCGCTTTTTGCGGGAGACGCTGAAGATGTCGAACGCGGAGGACCTGAACCGCCTGACCGCCTGCTCGCTGGTGCTGCTGGGCCACATCTTCTACGTGCTGGGCAACCACAGGGTGACTCCCAACCCCTCCCAGTCCCCGGGATCCCAGAATTGGCATTCCCAGAAAAAAATCCCCGTCAAAATCCCCAGGGAAATCGGGATATGGGTGGGAATAATGGGATTTTTAAAAGGGTTTTTTTAGTGCTGTCACATCCAAAGTTGGGGTTTTCTTTCCCCTGGATCATCCTGGAATTTGGATTTCCGTGGAATTTTGGGAATGGTGGGTTTGGGATGTGTTCTGGAAGGATCCAGGCTGCAATTCCAGGGAAAAAAAAAAGATGGAAAAGGGGAAAATGTCAGCGTGGATTGGTCTGGGTGGAATTGTGGCACAATTCCCTGGGAATTCCCATGGAGAGACCAGAAGGATGGCATTTTTCCCAATCCAGGATTCCCAGAATGGAGCTTTGGGATGTCCCATCCACCCCTTCCATATCTTCCCTGACATCCCAGGGAATCCTTGGGAATTCTGGGATTTTATTCCCTTCAATCCCACAAAATCCTTGGGAATCTCGAGCATTTTCCTCCCTTCCATGGCAAGTACTCGAGCAGAACGACAAAAATCCCATTTCCCACTGGAAATTTTCCATCTTTTCCAGTCAATCCGGGCTGGAAAGGGCAGGAAAAATTCCCAAAAACCCCAATTTTCCCCTTTCCCTTCCCAATTTTTTTCCCAGGAAAGCAACAACATGGTGGTGCCAGCCATGCAGCTGGCCAGCAAGATCCCGGACATGTCGGTGCAGCTCTGGTCCTCAGCCCTGCTCCGGGGTAATCCAGAACCAGCCTGGGAAACTGGGAACGGCTCTGGGAGAGAGGGAGGGAATGATGGGGACCACAGGGAGATCATCCCAGGGGTGTGGGGAGTGGGAATGTGCAGCTCCAGGAGCTGATCCCAGAGGGGGAAGGGGCTCCGGGAGAGCTGGAGAGGATTTGGGATAAGGGACGGAGGGACAGGACACAGGGAATGGCTCCAAACTGGGAATGGGGATTTGGGGAAGGAATTCCTGGCTGGGAGGGTGGGGAGGGAATGGGCTGGAATCCCCAAAATTCCTTCAGAAAAGGGAAGAATTCGGGTTCTCCGTGGAGTTTTTGGGGCAGACTTTGCCTCAAATTGAGGCGATTTTGGTGCAGAGCCAAAACCCAGGGCAGGATTTTTGGGGTGAGGGGAGTTCAGAGGTTGGGATGGGATGAATCCCAGGACTTTTCCGGCTTTCCCAGACCTGAACAAGGCGTGTGGGAATGCCATGGATGCCCACGAGGCCGCCCAGATGCACCAGAACTTCTCCCAGCAGCTGCTCCAGGACCACATCGAGGCCTGCAGCCTCCCCGAGCACAACCTGATCACGGTCAGAGCCCAGGGCATTCCTGCAATTCCCACTTCTCCAGTGGGAAAAACAACCCTTCGACTCACTTTTGTAACACTGGGTTGGTGGATTTGGGATTTGCCTTCTCCAGGGGTTTTCTTCCCACCCCAAAATTGAATTTTCCCATCCCAAAACTGATTTTTTCCCATTTTCCCCTGGGATTTTGGCTTTGAAATTCCCCCCAAAAAAACCCTGGCAAACCAAATCCCAGCAGGATGTGGGGTTGGAATTTAGGATTTCCTGGAGGCAGGGAAGGTTTTTCTGGGAATTCCTTGATCCAGGGGGAATTTTCCAGGAATTTTTCCTGGGATTCTGATCCTGTTTTTCCCTTGCAGTGGACGGATGGACCCCCCCCAGTCCAATTCCAGGCCCAGAATGGCCCCACCACCAGCCTGGCCAGTCTGCTGTGAACTCCAGGAAAATTCCTGGAAAACTCCAGGAAAACTCCAGGAAAGTTCCAGGATATCCACCAACAACATCCCGGAAACAAACAAACAAACAAACAAAAAAAAAGCGTCAAAAACTTGGGAAAAGAAACAAGAAAATATCCATGGAAAAGCTTCCGAATTCCCTCTGGTAGTGAGAGAAAACCAGGAATTTTCCAGGAATTTCCAGAGCCTCCGGAGTTGCTTTTCCAGGTGGGAATGTCCAGGTGATTCCCAAGGTTTGATCCTGGCAGGAATTCCAGCGGGAAGCTCTGAATCCTTGGGGATAACGGGATAAGGAAATCATGGATTGGATTCCCAGCTGGAATTCCCTGAGGGGGAATTCCCATTTTTTTGGGAAGGAGGAATTCCAGGATTTCCTGGGATGTCCCTCCCCCAACCACAGCTCTCCCCACGCCTTTGGGATTGGGAAAAATCCGGAATTTTCCTGCTGATCCCAAATTTTTCCAGCCTGAAGGCACCACCTGTGCCTTAAGGATTCTCAAATCCCAGGATTTAATCCTGATCCAGAGGTTTGGGATGAAATTCCAGCCTTGCCCTCGGCACAGAATTCCCTTTTCCAGGTTTTTCCAGGTTAAATTCCCTGGTTTTAGTCCAGTTTTTTTGATTTTCCAGCTGAGTTCTCCCAGGAATCTGGGAATGCTGAATCCCAGGAAAAAGCTGGAAGTTTTTCCAGGATTCCAACAGTGCCTGGAGTTGAATTGAGTTCTTTTTCCCAGTTGGAATTTTTCCAGATTTCTGGGAAAGGGCGAGTGAAAAGATCTCTGGAATCCTTGGAGAGAGGAAAACCAAACCCCTGGAACTTCCAGAGTTTTCTGGGAATTTTTAATCCCACCTGGATGGGAAAGAACCTTACAATTCCCTTAAAATTCCTTTAAAGTTCTCTTATAATTCCCTCATTTGCATAATTTTTCCTTCCCAAATCCCATCTTTTTCCCCAACAAGAAATTTTTTCCCTTTGGAATTCATTCCAGGGATGAGGTTTTTTATTCCGTTCCCAAAAATTTGGATTTTCCAGGTTTTTTTCCATGGAAATCCCAGTCCTAAATCTCCTGGAAAACTCCAAAGGACCTGGAAATCCCTGGGATTTTTGGGGATTGAGGATTGGGAGATTTTATTCTGGATTTTTTTTGGGATTGAGGAAAACCCTCGGTGCCGTTGGAACTCAAAAAACCAAGTTAAAAATCCCCAAAAATTCCCAAATCCAGGGATTTTCCAGCCTGAATCCAGGGCTGGAATTCCCATGGGAACTTCCAGAGGCTCCCAGCTTCCCTGGATCCCAGGTTTTTTTTTGGGATATTTGGGATCCCACTGAGACAGAACCAACCCAGGAATTTTGGGATCCTGGGATTCTGATCAAGAATTGGGGGAGTTTTCCCAGTTTTGAGGTTTTTGGGAAGCACATTCCCAGTTTTTATTTCCTCTGGGGTGCAACAATTCCTTGGAATCTTTTTCCTTGGAATTTTCCTGGATTGGGAAAGGCTGAAATTGCCAAATCCCCTTCCAGGAGATCCAAATTTTCCCTTCTAGCTCTGGAATATTCCAGAATATTCCAGAATTTCAGGCCCAACTCAGATCCAGCTTGAAATGTTGCGATCAAATTCCCAAATTTTGGGCTGGAAAAGCCTCAGGATGATCCAAATCCCAGGGCAGGGACACTTCCACTATTCCAGGCTGCTCCCACCTGGATTTGGGCACTTCCAGGGCAGCCAAATCCCGAAAATTTTGGGAAAAACCAAGGAAAAAAATGGGGGAAAATTGGGGAAAACCCTAATTCCAGAGAGCTGTGGCTGGGACTGAGCTTTGGGAATTCCCGAGGGAATTTTCCAGGGAATTCTCCAGCAGTTCCTGTGGGAAAAGAGCCTTTCCCATCCCCCCGGAGACGCCGAGGAGGGAGCAGCATTCCCAAAAATTCCCAATTTTCTACCTTCCATCTCCCTGAAAATCCATAAAATCGGTGAAACATCCGGAAAAAAACCTTTGGAATTCCGTGAGGGGTTGGGATTGGAGCTCTGAGCTGGATCCCAGCTCCGGGGGCTCTTCCCGCTGCCGGAATTCCCAAATTCCCGGCGGAAATTCCCGGGCCAATGTACAGAGCTTTTTACCATTGTATATTAAATTATTTAATAGCTTTTCTTGGGAGCTTTTCCTTCTTTTTTTTCATGGAGCAGAGCTGGGAAGGAGGAGCTGAAATTCCTTGGAATTTTGGAGGAAAATGGGGAAAACCCAGGATTTTCTCAGATGTTGCTCTAGGTTGATTTCATTGGAGTTTTTCCTCCTAAAATCATGGAATTCCCTGGAGAAGCGACCACAAAACCCTTAAAAACAGAAGTTATTTAGGGAATTGTAGAGTTTTTCCAGGGTTTTTCATGGAATAGTCAGGATTTCTCCCTAAAATCCCATCCCTGGTGTAGATAGTGTAAAAAAAGTGCGATTTCTGTCCAGAGCCTGCAGCTGTTTTCCCTCTGGATCCCATTCCCGACAGCGGGAATCTCCCAGGCCAGGTGGGAATTGGGAATGCCAAAAAATTCCCAAAGAATTCCCAAAATATCCCCCAAAATCCCAAAAATTCCCAAAAATATCCCAATTTTCTACCGCCTGCTCAGCAAAAATCAGCTGAGGGAGAGGTGGGAATTCCCTGCTTTGATCCCAGAAGGAATTCCAAGAATCCCTGCACTCCCCACTCCCATTCCCAGCAGGAATTTTGCAGAAATTCAGGATGGATCCTGGCCATGGCCCCAGAAATTCCCAAGCTTTTCCCGGGATTTTTGGGCCCTGCTGGAAATCCAGGAATCCCTGGAATGAGCAGGATCCGGGATTATCCCGAGGCCCCTCTGGATTTTCTATATTAGAAGGATTTTGAAATAAAGTGGAATTTTACTTCTTCTACACCAGAATTCCTGAAGTTTTTCCCGGATTTCCAGCTTGGAATGGCTGCTCTGGAGCTGCTGGAAATCCGGGATAACTCCAAATTTTAGGGATGCATCCAACACCTGGAATTGGGGTTTTATTCCCAGGACAGAGTTATTTTTCACGGATTTGACCCTGTTTAACTCGTGCCTTTTATTCCCAAATTTTCCAGCAGCTTGCCTTTGAAATGCCAAGAAAACTGAATTAATTCACACGGAAAACCTGGGGGAAAAAAAAAAAAAAAAGGAAAATCGAACCCGCGGGATTAAATCCGTGCGGGAACGATCCCAAGGGTTAAATCCCTGCGGGAATGACCCCGGCGGGAGCAGCCGGACCGGCCCGGGCAGCTCTGACCCAGATCAGCCCCTGAGTCACCGAGCGGGGACCGGCCCGGGGCCTCACCCCTGCCCCGGTACCGCCGGGATCGGGACCGGCCCCCCCTTATCCCCGGTACCGGGCCCTGCATCGCTCCCGGACCCGGCTCCGGGACCTCATCCCCGGCCCCGGGACCGCCTGGAGCT
>VXAX01004282.1:0-23407 GCA_013399835.1 Leptocoma aspasia | reverse complement strand
AAGGGAAGGGAAGGGAAGGGAAGGGAAGGGAAGGGAAGGGAAGGGAAGGGAAGGGCCTCACTCTCACTGTCTTGCTGGCACTTTCTGGCTCACCTGGCATACAGAGAGCCAATATTTTATTTTCCGCACCTATAGTGTTTCTTTTAAAAGACCCAAAAACCCCACAAAAACTGAGATCCTATAACTCTCTTTCATCCAGAAGTACTGAACTGCAGATGGTAAGGGCAACCGTGTTCTTTATTTTAGTTGCTCAGGCTTAAAAGTGTTTATCCTTAAAAGTTTCAGACACTCATTCTGACTGACAAATTGTACCAATGTAACAGAAAGTACAATTAGAAAAGTGCAAAATATGGTCAGCAAAAACTTGCTATGGTTTATGAAATAAAAGGCCACTGGAATGGTTACATAAATTCATAGTCCCACATGTAAGGTTTTATATTTAACCATAGATTAATATAGCCAGTTGTAAGAAAGACTTCCAGCACTGTCTATGCAACTGTGGCATCTCAAGAGCAGAAATTTCACTGACACTGGAAAATACCTTATGGTAAAATTTATTTAATTAACACTATTTTCTCTTAACTTCTCCTGTCTTAGTTTATTTTCATGAACGTTCTGCAGGATGGGGATAAAGAAGGAAAATACCAGCTTTTATCCATATCATAAATCTCCTAAAGAATCACAGAGAAAATAGGAGAACAAAAAGACAGAAAGAAAAACTTATTTAGGAGAACTACAAAAAAGGAAATTAAATATGCTGTACATTGTTTCTATCCATGTAATACTCGCTCTTACAGAATTCTGTGAGATTCTGTGGGCAAGAGCCCTCTCAAAGCTATGCACGCTGAGTACAGGAATGTTTCTGTTCATGTACTGTATTTTATATACATATTCATTGATTATCCCAGAATATGATAACATATTCTCAAATAAGTTGATTCTCAAAATCATTCATTAATATATTTCACCTCCCCATCATGCATGCATTCTTCTGTTCTGGGGGCGTCTCTGGTGATCCCTAATGGTCATAGACCCCAGTGTTACAGCTTGTGGGAGGCTTTTTGCTTTTTCCCCCACACACTNCCCAAAGCCTTAGCAATTTTTTCCCTGGGACAGAGGTTAAAAACAGTGTCTGACTGGGGGTCAGGGCTCCCTAATACAGGCAGGGAAACACTCCCTGTGCCCTGGATTCCAACACAGCTGATCATTCTCGAGTTGGCAGGACACTAGGGCTTGTGAACTTCCAGATCTCTTTACACAATGAGCATTGTGCAGTTTCGTAGACCAGTGATCCTGGTAGAACAAGCATTGTATTAGCTCACCAGGTGTAGACAATTTATCACCTGGTAACAATAAGTTCTGTAATTTAATGCAAAAATTTTGGTTTGTGCTGTATTTCACAACATCTAAACATTTTCATTTTATTTTTGAAGCAGTAAAAATGCTGGAATGTCAGGTTTTTGCCTTATGATTCTATCATGTGCCATTTAGAATTTTTATTTAAAGCCTTTTCAGGAAAGACATTTGTAGAAAATTTCCCTTTTATTACTTAGCATATAATCTGTTCTAAGAAAGCAATGATTTATAACAAATATATAATTAGCAAAGACACTTAAGTATCACTCTTCCTTCATATTAACACAACCAGTACCATTGTGAAGCTTAATCTATTCCATGGGTAATTAACATTCAAGTTTTAATTTTTTTTTTTTTGCCCATGAAATAGTCCTTTGAAATGGCTAACCCTGACTTTCCACAACTTCATGTGACATCTACTATACTGCAGTCTGAAGTCTGGATCAAACTTTAGCGAAGCCTAAGTTTAATATTTGCTTCACTTTTGAATAATCTCTAAAATGTGAAAGAAGCAGACAACAGAAACAATTTTCTTCTTTCCTACTTACTGCTACCTTTCTTTTTGCTACATTGTTAGAGCTGGGCAGCATCTTCGATGACCTGCATAGCTGTGTTTCATCTTTCTGCCAAAAATGCAAGTCAGCACTCTCTCAGAAAGCAGCAAACTCCTTATGATCCTCTCCAGCTGAAAACTCAAAGATCTACAATTTTCTTTGGCAACAGCATACATTCAGCACTACACATTAGAGGAGTGTTTTATAGAAGCATTAATATTTATTCATCTTGGTTTTGCCAATAAAGGGGTAAATAAAAATTATTTGAGTATATCCAAATCTTGATTTTTAAAAAAATTATATTCTTTGTTTCTGTGGGACATTTCACTAGTATTTATTTAATAGTTCAAAATAGTCTAAATTTCATGTAACTATAATTCAGTAAAGAGTCAATAAACATAAAGAAATTTCTCTGGCTTAAAAAACAGGAAATTAGGGATTTTTAAAAAATGAGATATTTGGCTCCAAGCCAGTTAGATTTATCTCACTGGTGTGTTGTATGAAAGTGTAGGTAAGGCCCAGAAATTGACACATTTGCTATTACCATATAGGGACATGACTTCTCTGCTGCTGAGCAACATGACAGCTGGAATCAAATTATATGGTAGCTTGGATTGAAATTCTGTCTTGATATAGTGGAAAACATCTCATGTGATAACCAGATACTAAATGAATACCGTAAAAACCAGGTTGAACACAAATTCCACACTCAACCTCAGTTCAGATGCTGGATAAAGGTTCTTTGGCCTTGTACCAACACTCTAAATACAGACTTTTAAAAAATAGAACTGTCATGAACAAAACTGAAATATGAGCTGAAAACATAAAGACGTATCTCTTCAAAATATCTGATTATGCTTTTCATTAAGAGAAAAAAAAACAATTTTCTCAAAAAGTAAACAAAGGGTTTGGAAGAGACAGCTCACAAAAGTGAAGGAATCAAATACTGCAAAGCTCACTCCTCTGTACTAAACAACAGCTCATCTAGACTGTGAAATTTACAGGCAATGCAGCAAACATTTGAAAGTGTCACTCTGTAATATCTGATTATCAGGTATAATGTTAAAAAAGAAACATACTTGTACCATTAAACACAAATGTGCAATATTTGCACTCATGATATGTCTAAAGAACCCTTTTTGAGAATTTTGGGAAAAAACAAGAAATCAAATATATACAGTAAAATGTACGACACAAGAAAGGAGGAGTAAATTGCCAAGTACTACGAGGGTATACCAGACTGAATATCTCGTAACTTCATCTTCCACTCAAAGGTAATCGTATCATGAATGACATCCTATTACAAATCTAAGTCTGACTTACAGTTTCCATGGTTCCTTTTAAGTTTTATTCAAATTTTTTATTCAAAATTGTGATCAATGGGCACAATCAATAGTACATGGTTGAATATATTCAAGAAAGCTAACTGTTCAACTAACCTCTACAGACAAGCTCATATCACACTGGGAATATAATGGTGCAAGAAAAAAACTTAGACTAGTTCTTAGCAAGTATAATAACATACAAGCAAGAAATGGTGATTTGATTAAAGCAATTAATTAATCTGATATAATTAAAAGGGAGCTAAGTTCTGTTGCCTGCTCCCCATCAGAGGAAGAAATTACTGTGATCCAATACAGTTTCTTATACACCTTACTTTAGAGAGCCATGCACTTAAACCAGGCATGTATTTGACTCAAATGTGATTGAAAATAACATGAAATGTGTGTAAGCTTCTTGGCTTTTTGGATAAAGCTGTCTGAAGCCTTGGTATGAAGTGAGATTGTAAATATCCCTCAAATCTAATGAGTACCAGCTACTGGGAGCACTGACAAAAGTGGACTAGGTACCAGATGCTGGAGTCAGAGTGGGGATTTGGGAACTCCTGGCCTGAGTGCTGAGGTGAGTGGAGGGTTCTCAGTGCTGGTGACTAGAGCTGATCATGGGATGGAAACAATATCTGCTGCAAAAAAAGGCTGCCAGGGGCACTGAGGTGTCACTGCGAGTGGCTGCTGGGCTGGACTGTCTGTGTCCTCCCCAAACCTGGTGCAGATAAGGGCACATAGTCCTCACCAGCAAACTCTAACCTGGGCCACCCAGGCAAACTGGCATCAGGGCAGGAGCACCAGAAAAGCAGAGGGGGATCCATGAATGTGAGTGTGCTAGTGAACCTGGAGATTGTCTCCAGAGTTTTGTACAAGTGACTTTCTGCCTGTCAGCCCAGAAGAAGGAGCAGGCTGGGCTGGTAGCCCTCCATGGCATGCTGCTAGGAGACAAAGTCTCCTTGCTGCCAGCATGAGTGACCAGTTGTGTCACTGTCCTCTCTGTGTCTGTGTGTGTGTGTGCGTATGTGTCTGTGTCTGTGTGTGTCTGTGTGACCATGTCCACAGAGGACACTGGGGTGGGCTACACCAGCTCCATCTAACTGATGGCTACAGGAACTCCTAGGCCAGAGCTCCTGGAGAAGGTGATTGTTCAAAATGTACCTTGACAGACAGGACTGAAATGAAGAGTCAGGGAGACTGTATTTTCATGGAATCTTAGTTTTATAATAGCAAAACTCATTCAAGAAATTTCCTCCCAATTTACCAAGACTTCACCAGTCACAGAGCTGGACCATAAAATTATATAGCCAACTGTGTCATTGAAATAATCTGGGTAAAAAAATGTTTGTTACACACAAACAAAGAAAAGTGATTACTTTTAATGTAAGTCATGATGCTGAAACCTCACAAATGGGTGCATCTGCACAATTGCTGAAGTGATTACAGGAGACAGGAAGTTCTCATACTTAAAATCTGTTTAACTTAACTGCAACTAAAGTAAAGATCTTCTGGTAGAATTTCTTCTTCTTACTGACAGCAATTTCCAGTGCCATTTCAAACATTTCTAAAGAAGAAAAAAATGTTGTGAATCAATAAAACTCAAAAAAGACCAAACAGATAATAAACAATCATTTTTAAAGCTTTAAATAGTTTTAATAATTTGCTGCCATGCGTCTTCTGATGTATATTGTTATTAGTAAAAGAGAAAAGAGGAAAGCTGAAGTATAGATCAGGCAGTCATAGTATTTCCACTATGCTGCTTGATAGGGGAGATTCTGTTTCTTTGGTCTTCATCCTGTTATCCCTCACAACACAAGGGATGCTTTCAATACCTTTAGGGGGTTGTTTTAACTACTGCCATCTGAGCATGAAGTTCTGGGTCTGAAACATCACCTGCCAGCAAACTCCTCACATGATTTTAGCCACTTACCTAAGGAGTCTCTTGGGATCGATGGAAATTACTTCTTTTGATTACAATGTATTTTCAATTAAATATAAATATACTTATCTGGTTTTCTTTTACATTAAATGATAAGCCAAGTCGCTGCAACAGACGGAGGGTGTTCTTACTCTTTTGGAAAGCTTGTAAAACTCTCTATAACATATGTACACAGTAAGGTTGAGGTATGAGTGTTTTTTCATCCCTTTTCCCACTGAAGGGTGAAACAAGGAAATGGAAATTGGGTTTGACAGTTCAGGCTCCTTGCTTAGGTTGCTGCAACTTTTAAGACGTGATGTATTCCAGAAACTTTTAAGATGTGATGTATTCACCAAAATCTGATAGATTACTTTGAAAGAAGTTTAACAGATAAAAAATAAAGTGTGTGTTCAGCTAAACAATATAGGTTTCAAGTTAATGAAGGTAATAGACTTTCTTAAACTTTTGCAAAAAAGGGAATACAAGAAAATAAATTCTTAATTTCAAATTAGAATAGATAGGCAGGTCAGACAGAACTATAAATTTATCACTGTGAGACTGCAGGTTTTTTGTCCACAACCCATGCTTATTCTGTTGAATAAATTCTATGCCTTGGCAGGAAACTGGTAGTCTGGTCCTGCTTGGTGCCAGCATAGTCAAAGTCTCCCAACTTCTGATAGTGACTAAACTGCCTAAAGGGAACAGGAAATTCAAAGGCCTGTCTTGGTTGATCAACACTTTGTCTCCAACACTGTGCCAGGTCCTACAAGCATCTTGGTTATACAAATTAGTCACTTGTCCATTGGCTTGGAGGGCAATGAAGTTTTTAATATCTCAACATAATTGTCATGTTTATCCACATTCATTTGTATGCAGGAGCGCATAAAAACAGAATCTTGGAAACAGGTCTATAAAGCTGTATGCTGCTTAACAAGAGGGCCAGTGAGATTTCAAAGATTCTGTCTGCTCAGGGTTTTTTTTTTTTTTTGTATTTCAGCTGTAAAATAAATAGCCATTACCTCTATTAGAAAACAAAATAAATATTTTCTCACTCTTAGTTGAAAATGTTCTTAATGCCATTAAAAAGAAATAAAAATCATAGTGACTGCTCTTCAGCCAGCAGGCTGACATTCTGCCAACCACACATAAGTCATAATGCATGAGTCAGTCTCTGAGGAACTAGGACGAAGTGCAAGATTAAGGATCCAACGGCCATGGGCATCAGTTTAAGGGGAGAATTCCTTCTACAACAGCAAAATTGTTAGACCACCAAATAAATCTCTGAATCAGTCAGTTAGGAAGAGAGAAGAAAGTTTGAAACCTAAAGAGTGGTCAGGTTTTGGGACTCTCTCCTGTAATTAGAGTAAATCAACTCAACAGCACCAAAGGTTGACCCTCTGTAGTGAATGAATAAAAAAGTAAGGAATGTTTCTCCATTGTGTCTTCAAAGATAAAGGTTTGAAAATTCAAGTTTTGAGTTGCTTCTAACAAAAACTTTAGAATCTGCTTTATTCTAGAAAATGTGGCACACTGATGAACGCTATTAAGAGCACTTGTAGTTGATATATTAAGGGGGCTTGTAGTTGATACACCAAGTGAGTAAGCTGCAAACTTTTGACTTTTTATACACCAAGCGAGCAAGCAGTAAAATTTTTGATACATCAGGCAAGCCAGCAAATGAACTTTATGAAGTGGACATGACAACTGCTGCTCTCAAAATCCTCTATCAGTGAGTGCCTAACCTATCACAGGGGACTGCATCACCAAAATCTACATAGTGCCATAGTCTTTGCTCTCTGTGCTGTCCTTTACTGTCCTTGCTGCTCCTACAAGGCTGTTTGTACCCCCGCACCCTGCTGGTCTGGCTGCCTGGCTCTGCTCCCTTGCTGGATCACTGGCCAGCGCTCAAAGGGACTTCACCATGGAAAGACCCATCGCACATGACAGTGCTGGAACCATGGTGGCAAAAGTAACCTTTATCTGTGCTTCTCATAATTATTCTGGCATTTTCCTACTTTTCTGGTTTTCTCTCTTTCTTTCCTCTTTTATAAAAAATAAAGTTGCGTTATATATTTGAATACCAACCTTTAACTTCGTTTGTGTTTTAATCTCACTTTTGAGTATGTTTTAAGCCTAAATACTCTCCGCAGTTGTGGTTTCAGGCAAGCCTGCCTCTCCTCCTTTTAAGCCAATTGGAACATCTTCTGAGAGGTCAACTACAAATATAAGATGGAATTCCATGTCTCATACTAGTATTTACATTATATAAAGTATATAATATGCAGTAATGTACCTTCAGTGGAGCAGGAGCTTTTACATTAAGTGCTTGTGGTGTTCTTGAGAAAAGTACAGAGGGGTGTGTATTAAACATATTATTACATTAAAAAATGCTGTTTCCCATATAATAGTAATCCAGTGCTGCCAAAGCACTTAATACAAACTTAGGAGCAGTGCTTTCCACTCCACTTTAGGAGTGGAAAGCACTGCTCAGTCTTTCCAACCTCACACATTTCCTCAAATAGCAATGACTGTCCTAGAGACTGCTGCTCTGAAGTGGAAGCAATTGCCGTGGGAATCCCAAATACTATGTTTTATGCCTGCATTAAGGTCTTTCTCCTCAGAGCACTAACATGCAAGGGGAGAGGAAGAGGAATAGAAGCACTGTTCCTCAGTTTTTCCAGCTTCTTCATGCATGGGCATGTGTCTTCCCATGTGTCTAAAAGCACAGGTGTGTAGGAAATAGCTAACGAGGATCTTTAGCACAGAATATATCTTTCTGCATAATTTTCAAACTGGTTTACAAAAAGCTCTGTAAAAATGTTACCACATTGGTTTCCATAAAAATCCTCTTTCCTTCTGCATGGGGCTCCCTACCAAGGAACTACAGGGCACTCCACCTGGGATGTGGCTAGGAGATGTCAAGGGCCAACTGGAAACAGTGGAAACACAGATGTTTACAGAGGTCTATGGAATCGCATCCAGCTGGGACCTTGCCTCAGTAGGATTTACAGAAGGCATCAACCTGAGGCCATGGGAAACAGGATACTGAGGGGGAGCACCTAGCCAGGTCATGGTGAGAAGAGTGGGGTCATGGGAATTAGTGGTATGCTAAAAAAAACATCCTATATCTGGTCAGGTTTCTGGTTCTTGTTCTCAGTTGTTTTGGCACCTGTTACATATAAGGTCATGTTCCGAGTTCAAGTTCGTGATTGGACCCTTGCCCTCAGATGACCCCTATACCTGTCTGTGTTCACCACACCCCTGGGTCTTTGGATCTTGCCCGCCGTACTCTACGGTTTCCATGTTTTGCTATTTTGTTATTAAAGTTTTTATTTTCTGGCCAGAACCATCATTCCCATCCCTTATTTTGCCAGCTCCCTCCAGCCAAGCCAAATAAAGGGGTCACAGCAAGCTCCAGACTGTGATAGAGGTCTGTGAGAGCACTGTCAAAACCACATTGCCCGTGGACAAAAAGACCCAAACATTTGGCAAAAGATACCCTGCTCACACGTATTTAAGAAAATATTGCAACTGCAATATTGGAATAAATCACATGAGACTCCATTTTTTTTCATGCAGGAAAAAGTCTATTCTTTATTCACATAACTCATTTTTATACAGTTTTACAGACCTCATTTATGACTCCAACTGGTTAGTAGCTTTCTTGCTAATTACTTTATTGGTTAGTAAAAGGTATTTTACTTGTCTATCAAAACTCTCTATTCTTAAATTGTTTGCATATTTTCTTCATTAATTCTTATGGGATAGATTTAATGTTTATGTAGGTGCTAGCTGTTTTCCCCCAGGAATAGATTGTTATGTTAACGAACTGTTCATACCAGGATTGTTTTCACATGGGAACTTGCAAACTAGTAGCTTCCTAGAAGAAATGACAGGCCAGCCATCAATCTAACAAAGCAGGCCTGATTTTATGAGGCATTTCTTTTTTAATTTTTCTACCTTACTGCAACACTGCAAGGGAGGGAAAAGTAGGGGAGAAGGCACATGAAAGGAAATGTTGCTGGGGTCAGAACTGTAGATATATTTGAAAGGAGACACTCCAGGATAGGAGCATTACTCAGGGATATCACTGAAAGTTTGAGCCTAGGGCAGCTCATGCCAGGACATAAACACCCACAGAAGAACTGCAGTCCATGGAAGACCATATCTGGAGAAGAGAAAAATTATTGGGAAGCAAGGAATGTCATGCACACCACTAGACAGGTAATCCCCAGCTCCCCAGGCTGTTCATTGCTCCAAATCCTCCAAAGGAATTGGAATTCGTGAATGTAACACAGAGTGAAAAAAATAGGAAGGTGATACTAAGAAGGAAAGAGAGGAGAGGAGAGGAGAGGAGAGGAACTGAAGATGAGGGAAAGAGAGAGGAAAAATTTATCCTTAAGTGTCTTTTTAATGTTTTTGATTTTTTTTTCTTTCTTTTTATAAATCAATGATTTTCTAGTTCAGTGATCAGGAGTTTATGTTAACAAACTGCAATACATTGCATTGAGTTAAAATCTCACTTGAGACTGGTTTGCTTCCCATAGACTCATATTCATGAAATTCCATAGGAGTTTTATATAAAGGATTGAATCTGATGTCACAGTGTCAGAAGTGGGATACAGTTTTTAATTTATAGATTCTTACAGGAGTCTAGTTAAATTCTAAACCTAACTGCATGCAGCTGCTTCGTCCCTGCTGGGCTTCCATCTAAATGGAAGGATATACATCTTGCACTCTGATAACACAGTGCCACTGCCCTCTTGCAAAAGTGAATGTTATAATTAGAGGGAAAACCAGCTCGTACTAGACCGCACAAGAGAACAGAGCCAGATTAGTTCACATGCTATCTTTCAGCTCCTGGTGAATATGAAACCAAAAGGTAACATGGGCACTGAATCTTCAAAAAGTACATTAAACAGCTTTGCCTTCTCAATGAGATTTTATACAAATCTCACTTGGTTACCTGGACACATTCTTAAGAACTACTTCTGGTACTCTAAGAAGTAATTTTCTCACCATGAGATCAATTAAACCCCCTCACCCCAAGGGAAGCCATGATAGGTTTGTCACTTGAATCTTTTCCAATTAAATGTGAGAAACTAGTCAAGATCAGGAATACCATAGGGACTATAAGCAGGAGGCAATTAAATTATTTTTCTCTTTCTGACTTCTGTGATTGGAAGCTGGAAACTTTCCTAACCTAGGTTAGGAAGATTTCCAAGCCTCTAATGAACTGAACCAGTGTTTTATATCTACTGGCTGAGTTAATATTTTCTTTCCTAAGGTCTCTATTTAAAACTAGCTTTAACTTCTGGTTACCTCCTCACAATATTTTTAGGCAGTTTCTAATAAATGTCAAGATTTATGAATTCTAGAAATACCTTTCCTACTATTCTTCTATCAAAAAGACATTTCTCCCCAAAAGGAGTCCCAAATGAACCCTTTGTTTTTAATTTACCACTAAAAACTACTCCTCTTCCTATATGATGAATAGTTGCTGCTCAATTTTTCATGCCTTTTTATCTGCCCCAATTTGTGCTTATATGACTGCATGGTTTCATTATTTTATAGATTTAGAGGGAGTAATCATCTCCTTATACTTTCTCCATGCCTGCCAAGAAAAAAAGTACAAGAATTCTCAAAAAGGATTGGTTTTCAACTAGAACTTGCCAGAAAGTGTTCTGAGAGTTGATCTTCAGGCAGACATGATAGACAAATAGATAAATTATTATCTATAGAGCCACAAAGAGTTACAGTTAGTGGAGCAAAAGACAAGCAAGTTTCGAGGCAAAGGCTGTTTAACGATAAGGAACAAAATCAAAGTATAGAAGAAACATGAGGTGTCTTTACTGGTATCTGCTGAAGATTATGTTTTCTGAGGTAGGCTGAAGAGGACTGGGGGATGGGAGCGTCAGCAAGTGGCAGAATGGATTTATCCAAAAAGAACTTGTAGGGAAACCCATCCTATAGATCTGATAATGGGGAAGGTCTGGCTGAGTAGATCTGTGGGACTACGGGGTTGCAAGGTTAAAATCCAATCAATACTAGCATCAAAAACCATAATGAACATGTAATAACCAGATTTCTTCATTACTGGTGAAAATTGTATAATCAGAGAGCTGCAGATTCATTCAAGTTGGAAAAGATCTCCAAGATCACAAACTGTTAAGCCGGCAGTGACAAGTTCAACACTAAACTATATCCCTAAGTGCCAAATCTGAATGTCTTTTAAATAATTCCAGGGATGCTGAGTCCACCACTTCCCTGGGCAGACTTATTCAGGACTTTGCAAGCCTTTTATTGAAGAAAATTTTCCTAATATCCAATTTACACTTATCTGGCACAACTTGAGACTGTTTCCTCTTGTCCTATTGCTTTTTACCTAAGATCAGAGATCAACCCCCACCTTGTTACAACCTCCTTTCAGGTAGTTGTAGACAGCAATAAGCTCTCCCCGAGTCTCCTTTTGCCCAGACAAACAACTACAGCCCCTCATAATGGTCCAATAATAAGAAATTATTAAATTATTATATTATTATTTAAATATTCTTCTCTGTCTCTATCTCTGGCATCAGGACTATGTCACATAGGGGAACACTGAACAGTATTCCATGTTTTTGCAGTAGAAAGGATAATATATTTCTGGAGTTAAGGCAGATTTCACAGGAAGATGGGATATATTCCGTATACTCTCTAAAATAAGCATAATAGTGCAGTTCACATTCTTACAGAGTTACTTTTGCTTTAATGAAACTGGTTGAATTAATGTCTTCCAGCAGTGATATAAGAGACAAGAAGCAAAGGTGTGTTGCATGACTAAATTATTACATCTTATCATTTCCAGGAAGAAGTGACTTTTTACAGCTACAGCACTGTGAGAATACATTAAGTTGTTTTTTAAATTGTGGAGACCCTGAGAGGCATTCCCTAGGTCAGGGAGACACAAGAAGCTTCCCTCATAAGATACCCAGTTCTGTTTGACCCCAAGGGTTCCCTGCCCTTGTTCCTGTTCCACTTGGCCACTCCCTCCCTATTCCCCCGTTGGCCCCTCACCTTTAGACTGCCCCAAGGTCTTGACTCAGCCCCGGCCTCTCAATATACAAAACCTGGTCTGTCTGCATGAGTTGAGGCTTTTGCACACTGAACATCTGTCCTGAATCATCATGTGGCTGAATTAAACATCTGTGGATACCTTGCAAAGGCCTCTCTTACCCTGGATCTCATTAGCAGCTAGCCCGGACTACAGCATTAAATAAATTAGGTGTTAGGACTGTGTCTTGGTTTGAAAGACAGTTTTCTGCTACGGAAATCAGAAGCCTCCCTTGGAATGGAAAATATGACCCTCTTCCCTCCAAATTATTATAAGTTTGAAATTAAGGTGCTTTCAGGCAAGGATATGAGAATAGGAATAACAGTTCTTTACTAGTGTGTATAACAAGGCAAACAAACAACAACAACAATGGCAGTGACAACAACCAGAACCAGAAACCCAGTGACAGCCTTCTCAGCCACAGGCAGTTTCCCCTTTGGTGCAGTTATGGTCACAGCCAGCAGGGGCACTAGTGGCTCCCCTTGGGCGGGGCAGGTGCAATGATTCCGCTGTTGCTGCAGGGGGCAGTCCAGTGCAAGCTCAGGGAGCACGCTGTAATGGCGAATGGGCTGAATGGTGAAAATGGGCTGCAACAGGAACTTTGGAGCAGTCACCTTTAGACTGCCCCAAGGTCTTGAGTCAGCCCCAGCCTCTTGGTATACAAAACCTGGTCTGTCCCCATGCGTTGAGGCTTTNTATAAGTTTGAAATTAAGGTGCTTTCAGGCAAGGATATGAGAATAGGAATAACAGTTCTTTACTAGTGTGTATAACAAGGCAAACAAACAACAACAACAATGGCAGTGACAACAACCAGAACCAGAAACCCAGTGACAGCCTTCTCAGCCACAGGCAGTTTCCCCTTTGGTGCAGTTATGGTCACAGCCAGCAGGGGCACTAGTGGCTCCCCTTGGGCGGGGCAGGTGCAATGATTCCGCTGTTGCTGCAGGGGGCAGTCCAGTGCAAGCTCAGGGAGCACGCTGTAATGGCGAATGGGCTGAATGGTGAAAATGGGCTGCAACAGGAACTTTGGAGCAGTCACCTTTAGACTGCCCCAAGGTCTTGAGTCAGCCCCAGCCTCTTGGTATACAAAACCTGGTCTGTCCCCATGCGTTGAGGCTTTTGGACCCTGAACATCTGTCCATGTGGAGCAGCGGCTGCAGCGGGCTTGCCAAGGGTGTCAAGCAAGAGGTTGCAGAACCTCTGCAGCTGTAGCTGGAACTACAGGGCCTCCCTGCCCGGCTGGAACCGTAGAGGTGTGAGGAATGCAGGTGTGATTCGTGTCAAATGTCATATTGCCAGGATTGCTGGTGTACAAATTGTAAACTGGCATTACAGACTATAGGAACTCGTGACTGCCTCACAGAATCAAGGGAATTAAACAATGAATAATTTGAACCCAATAAAGCATGAAATAAAAGATAAAAAGGGGAAATAATAATTAAGCTATGCTAAGCAGAATGTAGCAACCAAAATATAGTAACCATAACCACAAGCTTGCATCAACTATAAGGACCTATGCAATGTAAAACTACAAGCTTGCAATAACTATAAGGAGTGTTATAAGTAATTACATGATCCAGCCGAATTAATCATTTGAAAAGCCAAATTAATAACAGAAAAAAAAAATTTTATTTTGCGACCGAGATTCAGCAGCGACAGCCACAATTGAAAAGGACAGCGTCGAGCCCAAGTGTCGACACTGGGTGAATCTGATCCAAGCTCTATGGATCAGCTCTATGAATCTGATCCCCCCTGTTCACCACTGCAGCTTAGTCTGACTGAGTTTTATACAGGTTTTTCCACCTGGGGCCGAAGTTCTTTTCACTCTTTTCAAATTCTGCATATTCATGTGTTCCTCCTTCTTTGCATCGAGCTGGACAAAGGACTTCAGAGAAGCAATGAACACCGTTGATATCTTTACCTGAATCTTACAATTGATTGCAGAATTTTGATGGGCTTGGTTATCTCGATCCCGGTGATGGGTGTTAATGTTCCTATCCCGTCCTGAGATATCCATCTCGTAATCATCACCCAGGTGTTCCTAGATATCGAGGGAGAAAACCCATCTCTGCCCGACCCCCTTCCGACCCCCTTCCTTTAACTTGTTAATTAGGCAGTTCTTTTGGCTTGCCAGCTGCTGCTTTCACAATTGTGTGTGCTAATTTGTGTGAGCTTTTAAACTGCCAAACTCTCTTTTGGAAATACAGTGTAATTTACGCATAACTTATATTATACATATATATCTAAACATAAGCACGAATTATTCTACAACATCTATAACAATCCCTCCCCTTCTATATTAACACATTAATTCGGTCTACTCTAATTACTTCAAAAAATAACTTTTCTAAATTACAAGATCTTTTGGGAATGAAAAACACTTTTCCTTCATTTATTTCAAAACCTTCTATCTCTTTCCCATCCTTCCTGGGGTACCTCTTGGTATATTCTATATGTGTTCTCATTTTCCTTTATTTCCTTTTCAAACTTTTCTAGAGCTTTTGCTGCTTTGTTGGCTACTTCTTCTTCCCTTAACTCCATTATTTTTGATACTTGATTCAATTTTCCCAAAGCATTCTCTGGGTCCATAGGCATAGCAGCAACCTGCATACCTTGTACTACTGAATGTATAAGTCTAATGAGACAAGGTATTAAACAAGGCAAAAATATAACCTTAGCTACTGAGCATAGTATGAAGAATATCACCTTTTTCCTTTATGCCCCTTCGAATAAGTGGTCCCACCAAGACGCCTGGAGAATAGAATTCCATTTCTGAATGGGAGCATGAGCTACTCTCTTAATCTCTGCCATGAGACCTCTAATAGTCTCCCCATAATCATCAATCTCTCTGCAGCACTCTGATGCATTGAACTTCCTGCAGACGCCCCCTTCTTCGGCTAACAAGTAATCTAAGGCTATTCGGTTCTGATAGACAAAAGCCTGCATCTGGGAGTGTTGCTTTGATAGTTCCAGGGCATCTGAGGTATAATTTGACACTATTTCCACTACCACCTGGAGTCTTATTAACCTGTTTAATAAATAAATTGGGGTGAGATAACCCCAACTCCTGTCCTGGGCCCATGTTGCAGGACCATAATATTGTATGATTCTTTCCTCAGGCCATTCTTCTTCACCCCAGGTCTGGCTTCCACCCACAATAGGTATTTTACTTTTTAGATCTCTTTTTTTCTTGGTTTAAAGTTTCATATAAAGGCGCCCCTAAAGTTTTCTTGGTTTAAAGTTTCATATAAAGGCACCGCTTTCTGATCAGGGTAGTGTGAAGAAAACAAGTCTGATCAAACCCAGAGTGCATGACCCTTTCCAATTTTTGGGCAGTTCGCTATATGCCTTTTCCCCACATATCCAATATATACTGTTAGGGGCTTTCCAAGCCATCTCAGAATTCTCCGGTTTGCTCCAATAATCTCTTAGGCTGTCTAAGGATTGGTAAGGGTTAGGTCCAGAGCCTTCATTCCAACAAAGTCCAATCACGTTATTCCATTCACAACCAATTGCTTTCCCCCAGCTCCAGTACCCCACAGGGCATTCTGGCTGTCAAATCTTGCTCTTATTATTTGAGTTTATCGTCAGGGTAGATATACATGGGGTATATCCCACCACCTGGGTGTATTTCTTTCCTTCTCGACTTATGCATATTGTGCCAATTATCTTTTTGTCTAATATCTATCCCTCAGGTCTCCGCATAGTTCCTGATATTTTGGTGTTGTCCCATTTTAAGAGTTGCTCCGGAGCTAAACCCTCACCCTTCCAAGGCCATTTTTCTGCTGACTTGAGTCCCCCACAAATCCAGCAATTAGATAATCCTAATTCAGTTGCAATTTCTTGCATTAAATCTATAAACAGATTTCTATTGGAGGCAGGCAATCCCCAATCACTGTATTGTCTTTCTAACTGATCATATTGCTCACTCAGAGTTTTTAACCTTTCCTGCTCCATTCTCCTCTTTCTGATTTCTGACTCCTGTTTCTTTAATTCTTGGACCTTTTGTTTCATCTTGCTTTCTGGGTCTGCCCCCTCCTGATACCTTGAAAAGCAAAAGACTTGGTCAAACTGTAAGCAAACTCTATCACTGTTTGGCATCCCTCTGCCTTTGCCTACGCCCACCGGGTTGCCACCGGCGGCGAGGTAAACCATCTTCTCGGCAGCAGGGATACTCTTCCGGGGATCCACACTCGGTCCGGACCGCACACCGTCTTTTGAACACGCCCCACCTCGATGATTTGACTGTTTCTGCTATGCAGGGTACTTTATTGAACCTTCGGCACTAGATTGCTAGAGCTTCTGCCTTTGAACTTAGTTTCCCTCCTGTCCCATATTTGAACAGATAGTACCACTCCAGGGAATCTAATTCTATTATATCTTATGCAGTGGCAAGCTCTAAGAGATGGCTAGTCAGATACTGTTCCCTTTCTAAGCACTTGGTACACAACTCCTTAGGTTTATATCCTCCTTTACAATGTGCAACCCAATCTCGTGACAATATCCACACCTAAAATGTACGAAAGGATAGCATTCACAACCAGTTATTGTACAAGTTATCTGGTCCCCCTCTGTCATTTATTCAGTTGACACAATTTGATCTTTAAGTCCCCAGGTGAGGAAGTGGTTATCCACTCTGGTGTTTCTTCCTGATGTCCAACCTTTTTCACGCGGGATGTGTGCGTCCAGCCCTTTTCAGCTGTTCAGATATCTGTATGTGTGGTTAGAAGGACAAGAAAAGAGCGTTCCCAGTGAGGGGAGAGGGGAACCTCCCTCCAAGTTTTTATGAGGACTTTATCCCCTGGTTGTATTTGATGGATAGCAAACCCCAAAGGGGTATTCTGTGTTATTACCCTTTGTTTCCGCAATTCTTGTAAATTTTTATTTATTGCTATAAGGTAAGGTTGTATTTGTCCATCCTCTATCCTTGGGTGTCCTACTGGCATTCCGTGTGCATAAGGCATTCCATATAACATTTCAAAAGGTGATAACCCAGTCCTGGAATGGGGCATGGTTCGGATGCTTAACAAGGCCAGTGGAAGGCACTTAAATCAGAACATTTTTATCTCCAATATTAATTTTGATAATTGAGCTTCTAAGGTTTGATTCATTCTTTTGACCTGCACTGAGCTCTGGGGGTGCCAAGGGGTGTGGTACTCCCACCGGATTCCCAGGGCTTCCACTAGCTGCTTAATAATTTTTGAGGTGAAGTGTGTTCCCTGATCCGAATCTATGTATTTCACTAGCCCATATTGGGGTATAATTTATCTAACAAAATCTTTGATACAGTCTGAGCTGTTGCCCTAGAGCTAGGGAAGGCCTTGACCCAATGAGTTGTCTACCATTACCAATAGGAATTTGTATCTACCTACCTTTGGCAGCTCAGTAAAATCTACCTGGACCCTTTCAAAAGGATGGTAGGCTAATGGATGACTTCCCATTTTTATTTGTTGTGCCCTGGTCCGATTGTCCTTCTGGCAAATCAGGCACCCCTGCACTTCTTGGTTTGCCAATTCATAAATACCTTTACATCTGAAAAACCTCAAGAATTGTTCAGCCAGAGCCTGGACTCCCCAATGTGTTTGCTGGTGTAGCCTCCGTAAGATCTTTCTGCTGTAATCTTTAGATAACAATTCCCTCCCATGTGTCAATTTCCACTTACCTTCTTCTAAACTTCCCCCCATTTTCTTGTATCCTTCAATTTCCTTTGGGGAAGGATACGAGAGGTATTCTCAGGCTTCGCCTTCCTCGACTTCTGAGGTACTTAGCCTAAGTAAAGCTGCACTTTCTGCTTCTTGATCTGCTAAATTGTTTCCCCAAGTCCGAAATTGCATTCCGGTTTGGTGTCCTTTCACATGCACTATTGAAATCGCTTCTGGTTCTCTGATAGCATCTAGGATTTGTCTTATTAGCTCCCCATGCACTAGCCCCTGCCCCCGGGTGTTAATTAGTCCCCTTACTTCCCAGATTTCCCCGAAGGTGTGGGCGATCCTGAAAGCATACTTAGAATCAGTGAAAATGGTCCCCTTCTTTCCTTTTAACCTCCGTAAAGCCCTTAATACTGCATATAACTCACACGCCTGAGCTGACCAACTAGCACTCAAAGGACCCAACTCTACCACTTCTCCAGTTTTCCCATCCACCACGGCGTAACCTGACTTCCTTTTTCCATCTATTACCCTTGCTGAACAATCCACAAATCATTTTTCTCCCTCTTCTAATTCTTCCTCTTCCAAGTCTGACCTAATTTTTGTCTGGAGTTCCACTACCTCTATACAATCATAAGTCAGTTCTCCTGAGGTGTCCCCATACAGAAACTGAGCTGGGTTTTGGGCTGTGGTAGTCCATAATTCTAAGTCATGGGAATGAATCAGTATGGCCTCATATTTTAAAAGTCTAGCATCAGTGAGCCATTTGTCAGCTTTCTGTTGCAATATACTCCTTACATTATGAGGAGTATATACCACCAGGGGAACTCCAAAGGTAATCTTCTTGGCTTCTTCTACCAGCAGTGCCACTACTACAATTGCCTGCAAACACGTGGGCCACCCCCAGCTCACGGGATCCAACAGTTTCGATAGGTATCCTACCGGTTTCTTATCTCCTGCCCAGTCCTGCGTTAGCACTCCCTGAGCTGTATGACTACTGACATCTACAAATAACTGGAAGGGTCTCTTTATATCGGGGAGACTCAATACTGGGGCTTCCATGAGGATTTCTTTTAGCTTTTTGAATCCTTCCTCATCTTGTTCAGTCCATTTTAATCTGTCAGTGGGAAGCTTCTCATATAAAAACTTTACCTTTTCACTATACCCTTCGATCCATTGCCTGCAGTATCCCAGAAGTCCCAACAGCTGTCTGATTTCCCTTTTTGTCCGAGGGGAGGGTAAAGCAATAATTCCTGCCACCCTTTCAGGGCCTAATTTCTTTTTATCTTTAGTTAGCCAATGCCCTAGGTATTTAACCTCCAGTTCAGTAAACTTCAGCTTGGATTTTGAAACCTTTAAAGCTTTCTCCCCTAGGAAATTTAATAATGCTATGGTATTAGTTCTTACATCTTCCTCTCTAGGGCTTGCCACCAACACATCATCCACGTATTGTAATAATTTGGTCCCTTCGTTTGGCACAAACTGATTTAATAATTGTTCAAGTGCCTGACCAAATAGATTCAGTGAGTCCACAAACCCCTGAGGTTAAGACGTCCACCTGAGCTGTTGCTTCCTATTTGTGTCTGGGTCTTCCCAATGAAATGCAAAATAGTCCCGACTATCCTTTGGTAAATTACAGGTCCAGAAGGTGTCTTTCAGGTCTGTTACACTATACCAAGTGTCCTCAGGGGAGATCTTATTCAGCAAAGTGTAAGGATTCGAGATTGTGGGGAATAAAGTTTTAGTTTTCCTGTTCACAGCTCTCAAATCCTGTACCAACCGATAGCTGCCATCAGTTTTCCACACAGTCAGAATGGGGGTATTATGTCTTGACATGCATGGCTCCAGGGTCCCTTTTCTTATGAGTTCCTCTATTACCGGTTTTAATCCCCTTCTACCTTCCAGGGGTATAGGATACTGTTTGACCCTGATAGGGTCTTCAGGCCTTTCGATTTCGATATGGATTGGTTCCATATCTATCTTACCCGCCTCCTCCGGGGTATGCCAAACCTTGGAATTTATTTTTATTTCATCATCTGCAGTTAACTTGTATAAGCTTACCATAAACTGGGATTCCTTTGCGATCAGGCTTATTCCCAGGCTCACCCTCAAATCTCTGCCTAATAGATTATAGTCTGCTTCCTCAACTAGCAGCACGTTGCCTACACTAAATTTTGTCTCAGATTCTATTTCTACATTTTTAACGACTGGTACCTTAAAGGGTTCCCCCTTTGCCCCAATTACCACCAGCAAATCTTTGGTCTTTGTACACCCTGGTGGTAGTTGCTGGACAGTATTTCATTCAGCTCCAAGTCCACCAGAAAAATGAGTTCTTGCTTTTGGGGTCCAATCCTAAGTTTTATCAAGGGCTCCCTGGATGTTCTTGACCCCAAATTAAAAAGCCCCTGACCCCTCTAGTCCTCCTGGAACGTTTTCTCATCTTTTATTAGTTTTCTGCATTCTCTTTTCACGTGTCCCTTACTTTTGCAGTAAAAGCACTCTGGAAGACATTTCTGGCTGCTTGAGTGCTTTATTTGAGGGTGATTCTGTTTCCTCTGGGGTGAGTAGCTCTGGGCATGCTTCACCAGGTCTTGGACTCCTGCTTTTGAGCTTCCCTAACAGCTACTACCAATACCATTGCTTGTGCCTTTTGCTGCTCCTCACCCATTCTCATATAAACCTTCTGTGCTTCCCTGAGTAAATCCTGAAGACCTTTCTCTTGCCAATTCTCTATTTTTTCTAACTTCCTCCGTATATTCTCCCATGATTCTTCTACAAATTGTGTTTTCAATAGGACTGCCCTGACTGGAGACTCAGGGTCCGTCCCTGAATACATTTGGAGACCCTTTCTCAATCTCTCTAACTATTCTGTGGGGGTTTCATCTTTCCCTTGGCATTCCCCTAATGCCTTTCCAATATTTTGTCCCTTGGGTACTGCCCCCCGCACACCCTGTATTACCACATTTCTCAAATTGATAATTTTCTGCCTCCCCTCCTCCATTTGAGCATCCCATGTCGGTCTCTGGTTGGGCCATTTCTGATCCCCTTGCCCCCCTTGTGGATTCTTACTCTTCCAATCCCTTATTGCTGCCTGTATTATCATTTCTCGCTCCTCACCGTTAAATAGTGATCTTAAGATGGCAGTGATATCATCATATGAATGTATGCTAGTTCCCAGAAATTCATCTAACCTATCAGCTACTCCCCATGGATCATCCATTAGGTTTCCCATTTCCTTTTTGAAAGCCCTCACATCCCCGGTATTAATTGGTATGTTAACATAACCGATAACTCCTGGGGCCATGGGCACTTCCCTTAGGGGCAGCAGATTGTGCTTGTCCTCCTCACTTTCACTATCTCCATTACTCACCTTCCTTGTCTTATTGCAAGTCCTGCTGGCTGGAGGAGAGCTGAGCTTTCCGGAGGTAAGGCTCTGTTGGCCGTTCCCTACGGGTGGTGGTAGGGGTGGGGGTAAAGTGTTTACACTTGTAAAATGTACTCTTGTGTAGCTGAAGCCTGCCCGAGTGAGGCTTCTGGGGCTTGAGTCATGGTTGGGGTTACCTGTGTCTGTGTGGATTGCTGGGAGGGGTCTGCTGGCGCCGAAGGAGAGACCTGAGCTGGCCCAGGCTGAGGTAAGGTGGTTCGGTGTGGGGGAGGAAGGTTGTCCAAAGGTTCCCATACCTCACCTAGGATTGTGGCACCCTTATGAGTTTTGATTGGGAATAGCCATGAACATAAGTATTCCCATACCCTGGCATATTCCCTTTCCTCGCTATTTGGTGGGTTTCTATCACAAACAAAGTCGTATAAGGCTTGGGAAGTCCATCTTTCGAAGGTGCCAAATATGGGCCAGATTAGATGTCATCTAAATTATTTTCCTCCCCAAATTTCTACGCAATTATGAATCATTTTCTCCTTTGATTTCCCTCATCTCTCGTGGCAATCCTCCCAATATTCCAACATCCATCCCCGTGGGCTATCCTGTGGGATTTTGGGTAAGCCGATCTCCCTTTTCTGGCCGGGTTTTCCCTGAGCTTCCCCTTGCATTTTGCTCTTCCTTTGTCCCATTTCTCTGGTATGTGTTACGAACCTATTCTTTAGAGGTTTCTACTTGCCATCTCTCTGCGCTGAGTTTTAACAAAATTAAAGGATCCTATGTTCTTTTACTGGTACCATTTGTCCTGTCTCCTTTCGATTCAGTGTTACCAGTCTACTGGCCCCGCGGTGAACCGTTGCGAGGGTTTTCAGCTGGTAATGAGCTGTCAATTTTTTCTCACCTGGACTCCTCGAGTCCTGGATCGAAGAGGTTTACCAATTCCCTACACCAGGGAACGTATCCTTCCCTCTTGATCCCTCCGGTGGTCGATCCCCTGAACTCCCCGAGTTACAGGCTTTATGAGATTACAAGTTTTGTCAGCTTCCCCCTTGACCAACCCCTTCCCTCGCGGGAGAGGGGAACTGCAATCATGGGGTCTGCACTCGCTCTGTGATAGAATCACGTCTCACATACGTGCTCAACCACACCTCACTCAACCACATGATACAGTAGCTTTTCCTGCATGGATTCTTTGTGCACGTCAATTTTTATCAGTGACAAACTACCACGGTCTTGGAGATCTCTCTCTGATCTGTCTGAGAGCTCTGGTCCCATATTATGTTCTTTGATTATGGCTCTGGCTTTTAGTTTGAGGTCTGATTGGTTTTTTGGGGTTTCCCAACCTCATAGGGCTGCTGAAATCAGCAGGGCACCTCCCTAACGGAGAAGGGGGTCCCCCTAAATCAAATCACGTTGGAGTCACCAGGATTGTTATATGTAAGTATGTGATCCATAATAATTTGAAGAACCAAATTAATAACAGAAAAAATAAATTTTATTTTGCGACCGAGATTCAGCAGCGACAGCCACGATCGAAAAGGACAGCGTCGAGCCCAGGTGTCAACACTGGGTGAACTCTGATCCAAGCTCTATCACCCTGGATCCCCCCTGTTCACCACTGCAACTTAAGTCTGACTGAGTTTTATACAGTTTTTTCCACCTGGGGCCGAAGTTCTTTTCATTCTTTTCAGACTCCGCATATTCATGTGTTCCTCCTTCTTTGCGTCAAGCTGGACAAAGGACTTCAGGGAAGCAATGAACACTGTTGATAGGTTTACTGGAATCTTAGAATTGATTGCAGAATTTTGATGGGCTTGGTTATCTCGATGGGAGACCGGTGATGGGTGTTAATGTTGATGGTGTTAATGATGTTGATGGGTGTTAATGACAGCTGGTGTTATCTCGTCCGGAGATATCCATCTCATAATTGTTACTGGCTGGGGCTATATACAATCGCGATCAGGACGGGTCTGCTCGGAATGCACCTCGAGCCATTTATTTTCCAGCATCAGTCTCATTACAATGTCATGGCAATGGAAAGATGCCACCAGCTCACATCCCAGGCAGCAGACAAGGAACTTAATGTTATGACCTATTTTATAAGTTTTCTAAACAATTGCACAAAGCAAAAGCATT
>VXAX01004281.1:75559-98127 GCA_013399835.1 Leptocoma aspasia | reverse complement strand
CCACTGGGAAAGGGGAGCTTGGGAAGGAATTCCCACCTGGGAGGGTGGGGAGGGGCTGGGCTGGAATTCCCAGAGAATCCCTAGATCCCTGGGAGTGTCCAAGGAAAGGTTGGAGCATCCCGGGATAGTGGGAGGTGTCCCTGGAACGGGATGGCATTGAAGGTCCCTTCCCACCCAACCCATTCTGGGATGGAATTCCAAGGAAGGAATTTCCAGGACAGTTGGATCAGGGCCCTGAGGGTTTTTCCCAGTCTTTTCCTTCCATGAATTCCTGTGGAAAAGGGGATTTAGTGTCACGCTGGGATGTAGCCAATGCCTGATGCTTCCAGGCGGGAATTCCCTTTCCCAGGCTCATCCAGGCCCTGGCCAGGAAAATCCAGCGGCTAAAAGGGGCTGGGAGCAGCTCGGGAAGCAATTCCAGGTGTGGTTGGATCCGGGAAGGCAGCAGGGAAGCGGATCAGGATGGATCCATCCCTTGGATGCGCCTGGAGAGGGATTTGGGCTCATTCCCCATTCCAAAGCTGCAGCAAACCTCGGATCCGCAGGGAAAAAATTCGGCTCCAGAGGCTCTCAGCGTCTTCCCCAAATTCCTTTTATCCAAAGGGAAACCGAGGGAGCGGCTCCGTGCGGACAGGGAATTCCAGGAATGATCGCCGGGAACCTCCTGGACGTGCAGCCGGAACGTTTTGGGATGTGGGAGAGCTCTGGGGCTGGAATCCGGGATGGAATCCAGGCTGGAATCCGGGCTGGAATGTTCCGTGGGACACAGGAGCTGGCTCAGGATGAGGGGATGGCGATAATCCGTACGGATAAATAAGTGGGATGATCCTTAGGGATCTCCCTGGCACGCCGCGGATTCCGACAGCAGCAGGAACAGAAAAATGGGAGTTTTCCGTGCTCTTGGAATCATGGAATGATTTGGGATGAAAGGGATCCTAAAGCTCATCCCACTCCACCCCCCTGGGAGCTCCTCCCTCGCTCAGTTTCCCCGGGAATGCTCTGCTGCCCCCTCGCTCCATGAAAATTTGGGAATGCCGAATTCCCAGCTCAGTGTCCTGCTGGCTCCTCGTCCTCTCCGAGCGATTCCTTAAATCCCTGAGGGAATTCTGGCCCTTGGATTAAACCCACACTGCCCTGAGCCCCATCCCATGGGAATCATTCCCTGGGAATAATTCCTGCCTGGAAGGGGCTGCCCAGGGCAGTGGGATCCCCATTCCCGGAGGAATTTAAATCCCTGCGGATGTGGCACTTGGGGACACGGATCAGGGAATGCTGGACTTGGTCCGAGAGAGGTTTTCCCAACCAAAATAATTCCACGTTTCTGCGATTCCTCCCTTCATCAGGGCCCTGTCCTGTCCTGGGATGGGATAGGATGGATTCCAGGCACATTGTCCTGGAATTCCAGGCCTGGAATGGGTTTGGTTGGAGCTCAGTCCCAAAATCCATTGGAAAGAACTTCTCGCCCTTTTCCAGCACCTCTGGAAAAGCTTTGGACCCTTGACCATGGAATGAGGAGCCCTCTCCCAGCTCCCGGCCGGATATTCCTCATTCCTCTGGTTTTCCTGGATTCCCTTCCCCATCCCAGCCCCATCCGGTTCTCCCTGCGGCCGCACATCCCAAGGGATCCGCCGGAGCTCTCGGGTGGGAAGGGAAGGAGTGAAATCCGGGATAAAGCATTCCCGAGGCTGACAGCCGCGTGGGAAGGCCTCAGAGTGACGCTGCCCCGCCTCTCCTGGGAATCCTGGGAGATGCAGCCTTTTCCAAACTGGGGAAACTGAGGCACAGACGGAATTCCGGATCCATGGGAGCAGCCAGGGAGGGCGGGCAGTGGATCCCGCTCTGGAAGTGGAGGGAGAAGATGGATTTCGTGGCCCAAATCCGCTCCTATCCTGGAATATCGGGGATTCCTCTCCATCTACAGCTTTGGATCCGACTCCCACATTCCCGAGGGATCCTGCGCCACCTGAGGATCCGTAGCGGGGGCTCAGCTTCGCCTTTGGGATTCTCCCAGTTTTCCATCCGGGATTTGGGAATGGGATCGAATCCCGGTGGCTCCAGAGGGCTCCTGGATCCGTCGCGGTTCCGTTTCTCCCCCCTCCTTGCTCCGCACATGGAAACAAACCAGGGATGACTCCGGGATTTTCCGGGAATTCCGTCTTTTCAGCCTGGCTTTGGGGAAAAAGCAGGAAAAGAGGGAATTTTCATCACCCAGCCCATTTTTTTTGGGAAGCTGCAGCAGGATCTGAGCTCTGCTCCAGAGTTGCTTTCCCATGGGAATTCCCACTTCATTCCCGCTTAATTGCGTTTGTGTCCGGGGCTAATTAGGGAGCCGGGAGTTGATGGATCATAAAGCGCTGCCAGGAGAGGCTTCCTCTTGGGAATGGGGCTGGGAAATGAGGGATATCACTCATGGATACCTCCTGGAGAACCGGCGGATAAAGATTCCGCCGTCAGGAAAAGTCGGGATGCTCATGGGTTGGGAAGGGTTGGAGCAGGACTAAGAGGCCTCTCTCAGGAGGTGGAATTCCAGTGGATTTTTTCCATCCGGCTGTTCCCACCCTGCAGATCCCAAAATCCCAGGGTCTCCCAGCCCTTTATCCACCTGTTTTCCCTCTTTTTTCCTCTCCAGGACTTTCCTTCTACACCCGAGTGCTGGAAAACTGCGAGGACGAGGCCAAGTTTGACGAGGTAGGAGAAGTTTTCCATTGTTTTTATCCCACAAATCCCACTTGCTTTCCTGGGATTCCCAGTCCAGGTGAAATCCCCGTTCCAAATTTTTGCTGGCATCTTCGTTGTCTGCTCCAGGCCAAACAGGATTCCTGGCTGGACACAGGTGGGAAAATCCCTACGGAATTCTCCAAGGAGGGGATAGATTAAAACCATCAATTTTTCCGTGTTTTCTGCACTGAATTTCATTTAAAATTGTTTATCCAAGCTGGGAAAATCCCACTGGGATTTTGGCTCCATTTTTCTTTGTCTCAGGAGGAAAAAGTTTGGCTTTTTCCCCCTGAAATTCCTTCTTTTTCCTTTGGAGTGAGGCCCTGGCACAGAATTCCCGGAGGAGCTGTGTCTGCCCCTGGATCCCTGGAAGTGTCCAAGGAAAAGCCTTGGAGAAACCTGGGATAGGGAAACAGTCCCTGCCCATGGAATGGGATGGGATTTAAGTTCCCTTCCCACCCAAACCATCCCGTGAACACTTCCAGGGCTGGAACATCCCAGATTTTTGGGAATTTTTCTCCCTCCAAGCCCTGTCAAACTCCATCTCCCACCAGCCCCTCCGTTGCTCCCTGAGGGATTTTTCCCCCCATTCACCAGCTGCCGTTGGAAAACTGTATTTGGGAATGGTTGGGATGGTGGTGGATCAGGAGCTGCATCCAGCCTGGAATTCCAGCACTTTCAGGGAAGAGAATCCCTCCTGGAGCAGCCACAGGCTCTGCGATGCCATGGAGACATTCCTGGATGCCGAGGATCAAATCCTTCCTGCCAAGGGAATATCCAGGGAATCACCACCCTCTCACCAGCACAGGGAATTCCTGGGAACGGTTGAAGCTCAAACCACTTGGATTATCCATGGCAGATCCCAAATCCCGGAGCAGGAGGGGGAGTCAGGCTTTCCTTCCCGGGAACAGGGACAGGACAAGGGGAAACGGCCTCAGGCTGCGCCAGGGAATTTGAGGTCAGATTTTGGGAACAATTCCTCATGGAAAGGGTGCTCAGGCCTCGGAAGGGGCTCCCAGGGAGGTTTGGAGTCTCCATCCCTGGAGGTGTCCAAGGAATTCCTGGGTGTGGCACTCCAGGGATTGTCCCACTTCCCACATCTTGGATTCGATGACCCCACAGGGCTTTTCCAACCTCAGTAATCCCTGGATTCTGTGACCTCAGAGCTGAGAAAATCCATGTTCATTCCCTCTTTTCCTGCCCCCCTCTTCCCATGAATCAGGATCCGCCTCCGGGCAGGATTTGGATTTCAAACCCCAGTGGTTTCCATTTGTTTGGTTTCGCTCCGTTTCTTTTCCAATTATTTTTGCTTCATTCCTTAATGGATTCTGCAAATCCTCTGCTGCTCCAGAGCCTGCTGGATGTTCCAGAGGCTGCGCACAGCTCCCCAGTTAATCAGGAATGTTTGTGTTCCCTGCTGCATCCCGAAGGATTTCATCTTGGAAGGGCTTTTCCTGGAGATCTCCCACAGCCTGGGAGGGCAGGGAATCTCCGGGAATGAAGGAGCCCAAATTCCTTGGAGATGAAGTTTCCCGGGATAATTTCCAACAGGCCCTGAGGGACGAGCTGCTCCTGTCAATTCCAGGAAACACAAACCATGGAATCCTGGAATTTTGGGTGGGGAAACCCCAAAACTCATCCCATTCCATAGGCAGGGACACTTTTCCTGATCCCAGGGTGCTCCAAGCCCTGTCCAGGCTGGCCTTGGACAATTCCAGGGATCCAGGGGCAGCCACGGCTTCTCTGGGAATTCTGTGCCAGGGCCTTCCCAGTTTCCCATTGTTTTTTTTCCCAGCACTTGGAAAACCCCTCGGATCAAGATGTGGCTCCAGCCACGACTTTTCCAGACTTATTTTCCCCCTTTTCCTTTGGCAAACACAATCCCAGACTTTAGTGAATCCCCGGACGTCGCTCCCCAAAATTGCTGCCACTTTCTTGGATTTGGAGTGGATTTCCTTGGATTTGGTAGATCCCAAAGCACATCCAGCACCTTTCGGATGGAGGTTGGACAGGGACAAGGGAACCTGGCTGGAAAAATTCCCATTTTTGTCCTCCTCTCTCTGGGAAAAGGAGCTGAGGGCTCTGGTGCAGAGCCCTGAAAAGTGGGAATAGGACAATTCCTCAGGCCAGAGGGGCATTCCTGCAGAATTCCTTCCTGGGAAGGGCTGTCCAGTGGTGGAGTCCCCATTCCCGGAGGGATTTCAGCCCACGTGGATGTGGGAACATGGATGAAGGGTGGCTGGGAATTCTTGGATTTGGTGATCTCCAAGGATTTTTCCAACCCAAACAACTCCTTGATTCCATAACCTTGGCATCGCTGGGTGATTTTATCACGGGATCCCAATCCCTGGAGCATCAAAACATTTGGAAAAAACCAAGGGAAAAGCAGGGGAAGGACTAAATCCCATCCCCACATGGAGAGCTTGGGATAAATCCCGCTGCAGGATCCGGAGCGATGCCGGATCCGTTGGTGCCATTTCCCATCTCCTTTTATACTCCAGTAATTTTGCCTTTGCTTCCTTGACTCTCCAGACAAATTAAAACCGGGAATAAATAGCTCAGGAAGTGCTGAAGAGGCACCGGCTCCTTCCTGGGAATTTGCTGGATGAGCAAATTCTCTTCCCATGGTTTTCAATTCCGCTCCGCTGCTCCTGGGAGAGATCCTGGATCCCGGATCCGCTGCCTCTGGCACATTCCCAACCTGGGATGCGCCAGGAGTGGCTTGGGAAGGGGGGATGCTGGGATTTGGGAGGTCCTGGGGCTTGGAAAACCAGGAATCAAGGGGGTTGGGCTGACAGAGGGATTTGCCTTGGGAAGCAAAAAAAAAAAAAAAAAGGAAAGGGATTATATTTTATGGAATCATGGAATGGTTTGGGTGGGGAGGGAATTTAAGGATGATCCAGTTCCAACCCTCATGCCTCCCACTATCCCAGGGTGCTCCAGCCTTTCCTTGGACACTGCCAGGGATCCAGGGATTCTCTGGGAATTCCAGCCCAGCCGGGAATTCCTTCCCAAGATCCCAGCCCAAGCTCCCCTTTCCCAGTGGGAAGCCATTCCCTGGCTCCTGGCCCTCCAGCCCTTTCCCAAATTCCAGCTCTCCTGGAGCCCCTTGAGGCTCGGGAAGCGGCTCCGAGGATTCCCTGGATCCTCCCCTGATCCAGCTGCACATTCCCAGCTCTCCCAGCCTGGCTCCATATTCCCATCCCCATCCAATGTCTGTATTTACATTTTCCATGTGTGTATCCATAGAACGGTTGGCACTGGGCACATCCTTGGTGCCATCCCTGCAAAACATCCCTGCTGCCTTTTTCCTGGGAAAAGAGGCCTTTCTCCATGCCCATCCCTCCACTGCAGCTCCCTGGAACACTCCTGGCTCATCCCTCTCCTCCTTTTCCCAAAAAACTCTTGGATCATCCTTGCCCTTCTTTTCCTGAATGCACCTGGTTCCTCTCTCTCCTTTTCCCAAAACAATCCTGGCTCATCCATCTCCTCCTTTTCCCAAAACCCTTCTGGTTCATCCCTCTCCTTTTCCCAACCAATCTTTGCTTGCCCATCTCTTCCTTTTCCCAAAATCCTCTTGGCTCATCGCTCTCCTCCTTTTCCCAACTGATCCTGGCTCATCCCTCTCCTTCTTTTCCCAACCGATCTTTGCCCATACATCCCTTCCTTTTCCCAAAACCCTTCTGGGTCCTCCCTCCCCTTTTCCAAGCTGATCCTGGCTCATCCCTCTCCTCCTTTTCCCAACTGATCCTGGTTCATCCATCTCCTCCTTTCCCCAAAACAATCCTAGATCATCCATTTCCTCTTTTTCCCAAAACAATCCTGGATCATCCCTCTCCTCCTTTTCCCAACTGATCCTGGTTTATCCATCTCCTCCTTTTCCCAAAATCCTTCTTCCATCTCCTTTTCCCAACTGATCTTTGCTCATTCATCTCCTCCTTTTCCCAACTGATCCTGGCTTTTCCCTCCCCTTTTTCCAGCTGATCCTGGCTCATCCATTTCCTCCTTTTCCCAAAACGCCCCTGGCTCTTCCATCTCCTTTTCCCAGCTGATCCCGGCTCATCCATCTCCTCCTTTTCCCAGTCAATCTTTGCTCATCCCTCTCCTCCTTTTCCCAGACTTTCCGCTGGCCGGTGGCGACCAACATCGACGGGAATGAGATCCTGGAGATCCAAGTGTTCAACTACAGCAAAGTCTTCACCAACAGGTGAGTCCTTCCTTCCCAAGGCCCACACGGATCTTATCCCGCGGGAAGAGGCTTTGGTTCCGCTTTGGTTTGGAGGTGGGAGGGTGAGGAATGCGCCGGCTGGAGTTTCCTGGGGATTTCCAGCGCTGTGTGAGCGGCTCAGGGAGTGAGGAATCCACCCCAGGAATTCTGCGGTCCTCAGCACCGAGTTTTTCCCAAGTTGTGCCGTTTGTTTCCATAAAATTTCTGTGTTTTAAAGGAAATTTGATTTTTTTTTGGTGGATTATCCAGGTGGAAGTTAACACTGGAATGTGTTTTCCCAGATTTTCCTGAATGCTGCAGGTGTTGGATTGATTGTGTCCAGGGAAACTGGGGCTGCCCCATCCCTGGAGGTGTCCAAGGAAAGGCTGGACAAGGCTTGGAGCCGCCTGGGATAGTGGGAGGTGTTGGGCTTGGAATGGGGTGGGATTTAAGGTCCCTTCCCACATGGATCCAGGAGGAAAGAGAATGATCCATGGAAATCTTGGAGCCACTTCCTGAGCCCAAAAGGGCTCCAGGAGAGCTGGAATTTGGGAAAGGGCTGGAGGGCCAGGAGCCAGGGAATGGCTTCCCACTGGGAAAGGGGAGCTTGGGCTGGGATCTTGGGAAGGAATTCCTGGCTGGGAGGGTGGGGAGGAGAAGAGAGGAGCTGGTGCTGGGAATATATGGAATAGGAAATCCCATAAAACCAAGGCAGTGCTGGAACTCCAGGAAATCCTCCTTTTCCAGGAATAAGTTGGAGGAGAAGGAGGGTGGAGAGGAGGGAAAGAGCTGGGAACGTCCCTCCAGGAATGCTGGGAATATGTGGAATAGGAAATTCCGCTAAACCGAGGCAGTGTCGGAACTCCAGCCCGTTTTCCTTGTCTGGGAATAAACTGGACGAGGTTGTGATGTTTCTGGGAATGTCCCTCCAGGAATGCAAGGAATAAGTGGGAAAAGAAATTCCATTAAAACAGGGCAGTGCTGGAGCTCCAGCCCATCCTCTGAATCAATTGGAGGAGAGGGGAGAGGAGGGAGAATTTTGGGAACATCCCTCCGGGAATGCCGGTAACAATGTGGGAAAAGAATTCCAGGCTATAATTTCAGCCTGTCCTCCTTGTCCAGAAATGAGTTGGAGGAGAGAGGAGGGAGAGGGTTGGGAACATCCCTCCAGGAACGCAGGGAATGTCTGGAATAGGAATTCCCATAAAACCAAGGCAGTGCTGGAATTCTGGCCCATCCTCCAAATCTGCTGGAGGAGGAGGAGGAGAGGAGGAAGAGGCTTGGGAGCATCGGGAAAGCTGATCCAGGTGCTCCGTGAATAATTCACGTGCAGCTGATGAAGGCCATTGATCAAAGGGCTGGAAAAAGGCAGGAAACCTGATCCAGGAGCTGATCCAGACCCTCCGGAATGACCAGGGAGTCACGTCCCAGTGGCTCCTTTTGTTCCCTGTCCCTGAGGCTGTCACCAGCAGCCAATTCCTGGGAATATGATCCTTGTTCGGCCTCATCCAGGGGCCTCTGGATCCTGGTGGGTTCATCCTGGCTCCGGAGGGTCCCTGGGAGCATTCCCAGGGTGCTGAGTATCCAAGGAAAAGGGCAGGGTTGGATGAGGGAGAAGGCTCCTAACCCCCCACATGGGTAATGGCATCCCAAAAATCCTGTCCCCAGCTCCCGGATTGGGAATTTCCAGGCTGGGAATCTCTCCTGGACACATCCAAAGCATCCAGGCGTGGGTGGAAGAGGGGCGGAGCCACATCCTGCCCGTGGGTCATTCCCAGGTGGAAATTCCCACTGGAAAAGCCCCACACGAGGGGAGGATCAAAAGTTGCGGGGCCTCCACATCCTGAATAAAAACCAGGAGATTCCCATGGCATGGAATAATCCATCCGATCCCATCCTGGAAAATCCTGGTGTGAGGTGGGATGACTTAGGTGGGAATATCGGGATCCTGCTGGAATTCAGTTGTTTTCCATGGTCTCCTGGTCCCCTCCCAGAACCCCTCCAGGATGGGAGAAAATTCCTGGGATGTTTTCCCGTGGTTCCAGGCCCTGGGAGAGGCTGGATGGAGAAAATTTGAGATCCCAAATTTTTGGGGATTTGAGCAGGAAAAGCCGCTACAGGACACTCCTGAGGGATGTGAGAATGGGAATCACACCCAGGAGAGGTGAAGATCCAGGAAAAAAAGCAGAGGCACAACCAGGGATGAATCCAAGAGGCAGCTGTGATCCAGGAGCATCATCCCTGTGCTCCCATTCCCAAACTTTTGGGACAGCCTGCTCCAGCCTTTCCGAGCAGGTTTTCCTTGTGCAGAAAGCAGGGATAACACCGGATAGCAGAGATTCCCAATCCTTAAGGAATGTGCACAAAACCCAGGAGTTTTTACTCAAGGGCATTCCGTCTCCTCCTTGTCCCTGTTTTCCTCCGGAGCAGCAACGGGATCCGGCCAAAGGCCCGAAGCCACATTCCAAACCCGGAGCAGGGAGCAGAGATAATTTTCCTTATGGAAAACCGATCCCGTGGAGAAGAGGCGGGAGCTGCTCCGTTACCCGCCAGGGACACAAAGAGCCGGATTCCGAAGGGTTTAATCCCTGCCTGGAGTCTCCGGGATGGAAACAGAGCTCGGTCCCAGTCTTTGTTCTTCTCCAGCCGTGGAGATCCTGGCACAGCTCGAGTTCTTTGTGTCTCCAGAGGGATCCTCGTTTCATCCGCGGAAAATTATCCGGTGCTGGAGCAGGAGAATGGAAAAAATTAACTCTGGAGCTGGAGGGTTCCCTGTTGTCCGACAGGGAACAGTTATATGGGATTTTGGGATGGAATTCCTGGCTGTCAGGGGCTGGGAAGTTGTGGCTGCCCCATTCCTGCAAGTATCCAAAAAAATGTTGGATGGGGCTTGGAGGAATCTGGGATTGTGGAAAGTCATGGTTGGAATGGGATCAGCTTCCAGGTCCTTCCCACTCAAACCGTTCCAGGATCCCATGCCAGAATCCTCAGATCCAAAAAAATGTTGGATGGCGCATGGAGCAATCTGGGATTGTGGAAGGTCAGGGTTGGAATGGGATCAGCTTTCAGGTTCCCACTGAAACCATTCCAGGATTCCATGCAGGAATCCTCAGTGTCCAATCCCCTTGAGCTCCAGCCATGTCAGATTTTGTGGAATTTTTCATTTCCGGATCCAAACTTGGAGCGACAGAGATCCAAACACGGAGCGAGACCCTGAGCACACCCAAACTGCCACTTCAGGAATCTCATCCCGAATTAAATTTCCTGGCAGGATATTTCCATACCCGGGGCTGACTTCACTCATTATCCTGCTCCACTCGCCTTCCAAAGAAAAATCCATTTCTGTTTAATGGGAATTTTTGCAAGAGTTCCCTGAAGAAAAAGGGGGAAGAAACTTGGCTGGAGTCACTTTTAATACCCGGAGGCTGCTGAGCTGGAATGTTCCACATTTCTCCAGGTATTCCAGGTGAAAATGGACCCGGAGTAATTCCGGGCTCCTGCAAGTGGAGGGAAGGGGATAATTAGGAGGGAAGGGATTTTGGAAGTTCTAATTCCATGGTGTGAGACAGTTCCGGATGAAGCTGGAATTTGGCTGGGGGGTTCCTCATTCCAGAGCGAGCTCCAGGAAGGAGCCGCAAGAGGAAGGAGCTGGAATTAATCAGGATTGCCCAAGCAGGGATTTGGACATCCAGGGAAAAGCTGCAGGTTCCAAATTGGAATGGACACCTTCCACTGTCCCAGGATGCTCCAAGCCCTGTCCAACCCAGCCTTGGACACTTCCATGAGGGTTCAGCAGGATAATTCCCTGGAAAAGGGCCAAAATATCTGGAATCCCTCTGCTTTCCTTATGCCAGCTTTCCAGAGGTGTCTGGAAGTGGGGACCAAACTGGGATGGAGGTCCCAGGATTTGGCTCTAGTCAGTTCCCAGGGATGGATGGATTGGATTCATGGACGGATGGATTCATGGACGGATCCATGGATGGATGGATCCATGGAGATGCCATTCCCAAAAAAGAGCCTCTCCCTGGCTTCAGGAGAAGAACTTGCCCATGGATCAAACCGTATCCAAAGGCTGAGGGAGCAGAGGAGGGAAAAAGAGATTTCCTGGACTTGGGCATGCTCTTGGCACAGACAGGTGGAATTTTTGCCCTTGGAAAACATCAGTGCTGGCAAAGCCTGACCGAATTCATGGGATTCACCATCCCCCCGGTCACCGTGTCCCTGGAATCACCTCAGGGACACAGGAGGCATCCCTGGAAGCTGGGATGCACCACGAGGGGAAAGCCTGGTGGGTCCTGGGGTTTGGAGCATCCCGGACCCCCTGATCCCGGGATTTGAGCAAGCTCCAGGTACAGAACCAGCCTGGCTGGGCTTGGAAACCAGAGCTGCTCCTCCGGGCTGATAAAATTACGGATGACCCAGAAAATTTCCTTTTTTTCCATCAGCAGAAGTGCCGGGGAAGGGAGGGAGGGAGCAGGGCCGTGATGAATTATGGAACACTTGGAATTGAACGGCTGCACAGACAAGTCCTGAATTTTTAATTCCGTCTTGCTCGGATCCTGCCGAGGCTCGGGAGGGATCAGAGGAAGGACAGGAGCTTCTCTGGGAACCTGTGCCAGGGCTCAGCACCTCCACAGCCAGGAATTCCTTCCCAAGATCCCATCTATCCCTGCCCTCTGCTGCAGGGCTTGGAACGGCTCCGAGTTACCCGGTTTTGTCATGGATTCATGGAATGCTTTGGGTGGGATGTGACCTTAAGGATCATCCCATTCCAACCTTGACACCTCCCACTATCCCAGGCTGCGCCAAGGTCCACCCAACCTGGCCTTGGACCCTGCCAGGGATCCAGGGGCAGCCACAGCTTCCCTGGGAATTCCAGCCCAGCCCCTCCCCACCCTCCCAGACAGGAATTCCTTCCCAAGATCCCACCCCAAGCTCCCCTTTCCCAGTGGGAAGCCATTCCCTGGCTCCTGGCCCTCCAGCCCTTTCCCAGATTCCAGCTCTCCTGGAGCCCCTTGAGGCCCTGCAAGGGGCTCTGAGCTCTCCCTGGATCCTTCTCCTCTCCAGGTGAGCACCCCCAGCTCTCCCAGCCTGGCTGCAGAGCAGAGGGGCTCCAGCCCTGGAGCAGCTCCGGGGTCTCCTCTGGGCTCTCTCCAGCAGCTCCTCATCCCAATGTTGGATCCTGGAGCTGGAGCAGCTCTGCACAGGGGATATTCCAGGAGGAATTTCCTGTTTCTTCCCCAGCCCTCTCCGGGCATTGAGCACCTGGGAGCCAAAAGTCCCTGGATCCACCTGGATCCAAGAGGAGGGATCTTGGATGGGAAGGATGGCAGGGAAGCCACCACCACACCTGGGAATGTTTTGGATTCCAAACAGGTTAAAAAACAGGGACACCTGCAGGACTCTGGGGCCCTGCAGGCTCCACCCCTGAGGAATAGCTGCAATTGGCCTGGAATCCTCGTGGGACCCTTCAAACTCAGGATATTCCATGGAATAAACCCAGGCTTTTCTCAAGGAATACTTCCCAAAACAAAAGTGCTGCTGCTCTGGCAGACAGGAGATAATGTTTTCCAAACCCTGAAATCCAGGTGGATACAGCAGCTTTTTCATCATCTTGGAGAAGAAGAAGGAGGTTTCCATGGGATACATTATTTCTTCTGCATTGGAAATTATGGAGCAAACAAAGGAAAGGTTTTCCTGTTCCATGTCCTGCAGGGCAGCTTGGAGACAGAGCTCTGCCGGGATTGATCCGTGCTCGGAATGTGGAAAATGAGGGATGGAGGTGGAAATCCTGCAGGGGCCTGGAGGGGCTGGAGCGTGTCCAGGGCAGGGAACGGAGCTGGGGAAGGGAATGGAGCCCCAGGAGAGGCTGAGGGAGCTGGGAAAGGGGCTCAGCCTGGAGAAAAGGAGGCTCAGGGGGGACCTTTTCCCTCTCCACAACTCCCTGGGAGGAGCCAGAAGGGATCAGGATCTGCTCCCAGGGAACAAGGGACAGGAGGAGAGGGAATGGCCACGGGGAGGTTCAGGTTGGATATTGGGAATAATTCCTGCATATCATTGGAGCTTGGAGCCGCCTGGGATGGTGGAAGGAATCGGGTGGAACAGGATGAGCTCCAAGGTCCATTCCCACCTAAAGCATTCCATGATTTCAGATGGATGAGGGGCAGTCCCTGGTCCTTGTTTGAGTCACCAGCATGGAAACAGCTGTGGATATTCCATATGGAAAAGGCCACTTTGGGATCCCTCAGCGGCATCCCAGGAATTCAAGAGTGATGATTCCCAAATCTCCTTCTTTCCTTATCCCAACAGCATTCCCTTGGAATGGCTCCTCTCTCGGCTTCTCCTTTTTCCATCATCCCGATCCTGATCTGGGATCTCACCTCCCCCTCTTCCTAGGGAAAACGGGAAGCAGAGCCCCACACAAAGCAAAGCCCTTTTCCCATAAAAACCTGGTCCTGGTGGGTGAAAAATCCCGGGATTTCCTGTCCTTTGCTCCGCAGGCTCATCGGGACGTTCCGGATGGTCCTGCAGAAGGTGGTGGCGGAAGGGCAGCTGGAGGTGACGGACACACTCATCGATGACAACAATTCTGCCATTCAGGTGGGTCACCGAGGCCAACATTCCCGTCATTCCTGGATCCATGGGTCACTGAGGCCAACGTTCCCATCATTCCTGGATCCATGGGTCACCGAGGCCAACATTCCCATCATTCCTGGATCCATGGGTCACCGAGGCCAACATTCCCATCATTCCTGGATCCATGGGTCACCGAGGCCAACGTTCCCATCAGTCCTGGATCCATGTGTCCATGTCTCCACTGAATCCATGGGAACAGGGATATCGGTGTTCCCAGCTGGATCCCCAGCCTTGCCTTGATCCCGTTACTCCTGGTCTGAAGGGATGAGGCAGCTGGGAATGTCCGGAGGGTGCGCAGAGAAACCTGGACTGGAAAAATGTGGGAAGTTTGGGATGAGGAAAAAGCAGGGATGGAGCCGGTTTGATCCGAGCATGGACAGGGAGAACCAGAGCCCAGGATGGAATCACTGAATTCCAGAGGGGGTTGGGTGGGAAGGGACTTTAAATCCCATCCCATTCCAGCCCCGACACCTCCCATGATCCCAGGGTGCTCCAACCTTCCCTGGGATGCTCCCAGGGATCCAGGGGCAGCCACAGCTGCGCTGGGAATTCCAGCCCAGCTCCTCCCCACCCTCCCAGCCAGGAATTCCTTCCCAAGATCCCAGCCCAAGCTCCCCTTTCCCAGTGGGAAGCCATTCCCTGGCTCCTGGCCCTCCAGCCCTTTCCCAAATTCCAGCTCTCCTGGAGCCCCTTGAGGCTCGGGAAGCGGCTCCCAGGATTCCCTGGATCCTTCCCTGATCCAGCTGCACATTCCCAGCTCTCCCAGCTTGGATCCAGAGCCTGACATTGGATCCATCCCCATCCCGACTCCTCTCTGAGAAGGAATTTCAGGAACAAGGGGGTTCACTTGGAATCTTGGGACTCCAGGAAGGGTCTCCTTTCCTCCTTCCTCCCTTTTACATCCCCAACTTCCATAAAAATCCCACTGAATGGATTCCGAGAGTCCTTTATCATGGAATGGTTTGGGCTGAAAGGGACCTTAAAGCTCATCCAGTTCCACCCCCTGGCAGAGGGCAGGGATAGATGGGATCTTGGGAAGAATTCCAGGCTGGGAGGGTGGGAAGAGGCTGGGATGGAATTCCCAGAGGAGCTGTGGCTGCCCCTGGATCCCTGGAAGTGTCCAAGCCCAATTTGGATGGGGCTTGGAGCAGCCTGGGATAGTGGGAGGTGTCAGGGTTGGAATGAGATGGGATTTAAGGTCTCTTCCCGCCCAAAAACCAGTCTGGGATTCCAGGATTCCATCCCGTGCCCTGGCCAGGCATGCCGCGGTTACTTCATCCCAAAAACCTCATTATTTTGCAATCAGGAATCTGGGAGGATTCACCTTCCATCCATTGATTTTCCTCTCTGCCCTTTGTGACACCGAGGGATCCTAAAAATATGGGATTTTCCTCCTTTGGAGAGTGATTTTCATCAGACAACTTCCCAATAAAGCAGAGAACAGCTGGAATTGTTTTTCCCACGCACATCTGCCCTCCTTGCATTTTCCCTCCCTCCTCAGGCCTGGATTCCCAGTTTTTATCGATTCAATTCCCTCTATTCCCCCCAGGAGAAGCCGCTTAACGAAATCCCGGTCTCCTCCCCGCTAATTCCAAGAATTCCGCGCATCTGCCCCTGTCCGTGGTGCTGGATGAGGCAGCGGCTTCCCGGGAAAAAGGGGGCGGCAGATTTTTAATGGACCCCGCGGGGCTGGATATCAGGATCAGAAATAGCTGCGTTTCCAAGCGAGTTCCAAAACTCTGTTTCCATGGGAAACGGCTCCCGGGAGATGGGAACGCAGCGAGGGAAACGGCGGCCGCTCCGAACAGGGGGAGCTTTTCCTTCGGGATGGGGGCTCGGGATGAGGGGTGCACACCCGGACCGGGGTGGGGGGTCTCATCCTGCTTTTCCCAGAGGGGTGGGAATGATGGGATTCCAGGTGAGGAGCTGCCTCAGGGATTTTTCTGTCTGATCCAAGGGTCTGGGAAAACAGTCAGAGTCCAGAGGAGGCCACGGAGCTGCTCCCGGGGCTGGGAGAGCTGGGAATGTGCAGCTGGATCAGGACAGGATCCAGGGAATCCTGGGAGCCGCTTCCCGAGCCTCAAGGGGCTCCAGGAGAGCTGGAATTTGGGAAAGGGCTGGAGGGCCAGGAGCCAGGGAATGGCTTCCCACTGGGAAAGGGGAGCTTGGGCTGGGATCTTGGGAAGGAATTCCTGGCTGGGCTGGAATTCCCAGAGAATCCCTGGATCCCTGGCAGTGTCCAAGGAAAGGCTGGATGGGGCTTGGAGCAGCCTGGGATAGCGGGAAGTGTTGGGGATTCTGGGATCAAGGACACTCAGGATCCATCCCGAGGGATTTTTATGGAATTCAGGGATGGAAAAGGGAAGGGAGACCCTTCCTGGAGCCCTGAATTCCCAGGGAAGCCCCTGGATCCCGAAATTCCTTCTCAAGGAGGAGTCGGGATGGGGATGGATCCAATGCCAGGCTGGGAGAGCTGGGAATGTGCAGCTGGATCAGGGAAGGATCCAGGGAATCCTGGGAGCCGCTTCCCGAGCCTCAAGGGGCTCCAGGAGAGCTGGAATTTGGGAAAGGGCTGGAGGGCCAGGAGCCAGGGAATGGCTTCCCACTGGGAAAGGGGAGCTTGGGCTGGGATCTTGGGAAGGAATTCCCATTTGGGCTGGAATTCCCAGAGAATCCCTGGATCCCTGACAGTGCCCAAGGCCAGGCTGGAGCATCCTGGGACTGTGGGAGGTGTCGGGGTTGGAATGGGATGGGATTTAAAGCCCTTTCCCACCCATCCCGTGGCAGTTTCTGGGAGCAGCCTCATTTTTCCATGATGGAACCCAAAGGAAAGGTTGGAAATAGTTTTCCTTTTTTCCAGGCTGGCTGAGAACCATCCCTGGCATCTCCCACCCTCCCTCCTGACTTTATTGCCTTGGCCAGGAGATTAAAAACTCCAGGAACGCCGGAGCCAGGAGCGAAATTCCGGGTGTGTCCAGTCTCCTACAACAGAAAAGCCAGGATGGCTCTGAATTAATTTTTTTCTCAAGCAGCAGGAAAAAAAGAAATCCATAAAAAATCAATTTAAAATCCCCAGGGAAAGATCAGCCCCTCCCAGCTCTTCAGGGAATTTTCTCCTTCTTCATTTTCTTTCCCATCCCATTGTTTGCAATGGGAATTTCTCCTAATTCCAACCCACACCTCCTAATTGCCCTTCCAAGGCACGATCCCACTCATCCCACAGATCTTTCACTTCATTTTATCCTTAATTTTTCCTGCCTTGAAAGGATTTTTTAAACTCCTGAATCCAGCTGGAAAAGGAGATTTTTAACCCCAAATGTCTGAAAATGTGAAAATCTGAATATTCCAACTTTGATCCCTGTTTGTGCTCCTCGATTCCTGGGGTTTTTTTTGTTTTTGTTTTTTACATTCTCCAATAACTTTGGGGGGCCACAGGGGGGAAATTAGGTGTGATTGACTTAAATTTAGATTTTGAAAAAAAAAGAAGAGAAATCAATCAAAACCTTCCCCCAGAGCTCAATTTCCAGCTGGGACTGACTCACCCTTTGGCTGTCACGTGTGGGAATTGTTGTTATCTTCCCAAATCTTGGATTTTCCAGCCTTCCAGCATCCCCTCGTTTGGAGCAGGTGGGGAGGCTGCACCTCCTCTTAAACATAAACGTGGGGAAAAGGAGGATTTCTGTAAGAAATTTCTCCATTCCCCATTTTTTGACCTTTTTTTTTTTTTTGGGTTTTTATCTAAAATCCATTGGTTTTGAACCCAAAATAACAGATAATTTCTCCATGGAAGCAGAGTGGAGGTGGAAAAGTGCTTTTTTCTTGTACTTTGATCTCGGCAGCCGCTGATGGCTTTTCAAAAGAGACATTTTTTTAGGAGAGGGAATTGGGAATTGCTTTTTAGCTTTTTTTTTTCTCTCATTTGCTTTGTCCAAATCTGAGCTTTTAGAAGGACTTTAGCCACAGCAGCGAAGGGAGTGGGATGAAATCCCACGGATTTGATTCCATTTGGAATGCAGGGAAAGATTTTAGGGAGAAATAAATTAAATATTTTAGGGAGAAAAATACTTGAAAGCTCCAAATGTGAATTTGCTGCAACCTGGAGTAAGTTGGGAATGGGCACATGGAAAAGGGAGAGGAACTTACTTGGAGTTGGTTCATCCAAGGAGGTTTAGATCAGAGATTGGATATGGGATATTGGGAAGGAATTCCTGGCTGGGCTGGAATTCCCAGAGAAGCTGTGGCTGCCCCTGGATCCCTGGGAGTGCCCAAGGAAAAGTTGGATGGGGCTTGGAGCAGCCTGGGGCAGTGGAAGGTGGAATGGGATGAGTTTTAAGGTCCCTTCCCACCCAAACCATTCCAGGATTCCATGATCCGTAAGAAGCTTGAGATGCAGCCTGGGGACACAGCCAGTGCCAGGTCCCTTCGTGTCCCCAAGCCCCACCTGGGCTGGTCATGGCCAGACTGGGAGATCCAAACCAGGACCGACCCAACACTCCCCAAGGATGCCCATTCCTAAAAAAACCCTGGAGACAGGACCAGGCTGGAGTAAAGCACCACAAATCCATGGATTAGCAGGCTAAAATTCCCAACAAGGCGATGGACCAGGGAACACAGCTCCACCAGGAACCGGCTCCATCTGCTCCTGGTGCCTTCAGCTGATCCCAGGGTTTGCAGCTCTTCCGGGCTTTTCCTTCTCCCGGCTCTGCTGCAGCTGGTCTGGGATGCACCAGGAATTCCTGGAGAACCAGGACCATGGTCAGTTCCCTCTTTGGCTGTCACGTGCGGAATGCACAGAATCCCTCTGGAATTGTCGTTATCTTCCCAAATCTTCTCTGGAAGGCTCTCCAAGCACCTCCAAGCTGCTCTCCAAGCACCCAGGAGTAGATAAACTTTGGGATCAGCAAGGCTAAAACATCCAACAGCCGATGCTCTTCCCACTTTTTGGATTTCCCGGGATATTCCACGGGCGCTGATGGTGTCTCCCTGTCTTGCAGACCAGTATCTCCATAGAGATCCGCTACCAGGCTCTGGACGGGACGGTGGGCACCTGGAACGACAAGGAATTCCTGGAGACGCCCAGCGTGCACTCGGAGGGGGACGGAAGGTATTCCTTGGAGACCGACAGCCTCCTGTCCGGCCACCGGCACGGCTCCGACGTCTCTCCCGGGAAATCCAACCAGCAATCCACAGAGAGGAGCTTCAGGAGGTAACAGGACGCGGAGCTCTTGGATGTGGGATTGGGAGGGGATTGGGAGGGCTTGGATTGTCGGGAAAGGGCAGCGTCACCCCAGTGCTGCTCCAAGGGGCGTCTCCTGCCCTCAGAGGATCCATGGAACAGCTCCAGGTGAGGGTGGGATCCAGGTGGCCTCCAGCAGGTCCTGGTGCTCCAGGACAGAGATGAACTTCCAGGACTGTAGCACGTGGAGGGAAAATGTCATTCCATGCAGATCCCGAGGGGATAAAAGGTCTGGATGCAGGTCAGGGCTCACTGGTGGATCCATGGAATAGCTCCAGGTGAGGATGGGATCCAAGTGGCCACTGGCAGCTCCTGGTGTTCCAGGACAGAGCTGAACTTCCAGGGCTGTAGCACGTGGAGAGAAAATGTCATTCCATCCTGATCCCAAGGGGATAAAAGGTCTGGATGCAGGTCAGGGCTCACTGGTGGATCCATGAAACAGCTCCAGGTGAGGATGGGATCCAAGTGGCCACCAGCAGCTCCTGGTGCTCCACCACACCCAGACAGAGCAGAGGCTTCTAGGATTGTAGGCCATGGAGAGAAAGTGCCATTCCATGCAGATCCCAAGGGGATAAAAGGTCTGGATGCAGGTCAGGGCTCACTGGTGGATCCATGGAATAGCTCCAGGTGAGGATGGGATCCAAGTGGCCACCAGCAGCTCCTGGTGCTCCACCACACCTGGAGAGAGCTGAATTTCCAGGAGAAGCACTGAAACACTTGGAGAGAAAGTGTCATTCCATCCTGATCCTGAGGGGATGGAGGGTCTGGCTCCTGGTCAGGTCTCACTGGTGGGATTTAGGTCCAGGTGGAATCTCAGGTGTCCATGGAGTGCATGGTGCTCCCAGGATCAAGGTAGTTCCAGGGGAGCAATTGGGATGTCAGTCACTCCCCGGGATAAGTGGAATCCCACACTGAGTGATTCCTGCTGGGAATTCCTGAGGAATCCCACGGGGGCAGGTGGAACACCTCCAGTTCTTCCAAGGGAAGTTCCAGTTTTCCATTCATTTAGGGATCCGTAGCTTTCCTTGGGTGCCTTTGTGAACTCCTGGGATCTGCCCGTGGATGGGAACAACCCCAGGGACTGAATCCCAACATTCCTTGACACAAAGCTGCTGGAACCAGTTGCAATCCCAGCCCAGCGACTGGGAATGCTGCAGGTGACTCCATTGGGATGGAATCCAAGCTGGGACCAGTTCTCCATGAGCCTATGGATACTCAGGGGCACAATCCTTGGATGGTGGGGGAGTGCCCATCCCTGGAGGTGTCCATGGAATTCCTGGATGTGGCACTCAGTGCTCTGGGCTGGTGACAAGGTGGGGATCAGGCACAGGTTGGGCTCGATGATCCCAGAGGGATTTTCCAACTTCTGGGATTCTGTAAATCCAGGATTTGCAGCCATGAGGGGATTCATGGAATGTTCAGGTGGCTTTTCAGGCAGCTTTCCACGGTTTTTGGAGTTGTGTTATCCAGCGTGGCTTTGTCCATGGGTTCCCACTCTGGGAGCTCGTGAATCCATTGGAAAACGGAACAGTTGGAAGAGGGGAGTCATCAAAGCCCTGAATTTGCTGGAATTCTTAAGGAATGAGATGGAGGTGGAAGGGAGACTCCGGAAGTGGGAGAGGGGGACGGTGAAGGCAGAGCTGGGTGCTGGTGTCACCCACAGCTCCCTCGGGAACACCACATTCCCTGTCTGCTCCTCATGGATCAACCGCTTCCATGGTGACGGATAATGGAGGACAATCCCCGTGTTCCCAAATCATGGAATATCAGAACCATTTCGGCTGGAAAATCCCTCCGAGAGCACCGAGTCCAAACATTCCCCCAGCACTGCCAAATCCCTAAATCCACACGGGAGCCCAGCCTGGAGCTGTGAATCCAAACAGAGCCCTTGGAATCAGCTGCTTTTCCCATTTTCCCATCCCATTTCTCCCCCTCAGGGTTATCCCATTTTGGACCGCATTCCATCTGGGATTAGCAGTTTATCATGGCGAAAAAAAAAAAAAAGGGAAAAACGGCTTTTTCCCCACGGATCAAGGAATATCCCCCTAATTGCTCACACCCCTTTGAGGCAGTTAATTAACTGTGGGAATTGGGCTGAATCCAGGGAATTTTCAAGCAAACTGGAAGCGCGGCTTCGCTTCCCAGCTCAGCGAGCCGGGACGAGGCTGAGCGGGAATGTGCCGACGGAATAAACAGGCGGACACCGGGCAGGGAGCCAGGAATGGCACGGCTGGAAGAGCGGGGTCAGGCTGGCTGGGATGGGATATCCGAGTCCTGCCTGTGCCACTGGAATTTGGGGATGCAGGGAGCACGATGGATGGCTCCATCCCTCATGGAAGTGTCCAAGGAAAGGTTGGATGGGGTTTGGAGCAACCTGGGATAGTGGGAGGTGTGGAAGGGCTGGGACTGGATGGGATTTAAGGTCGCTTCCCACCCAAGCCAGTCTGGGATTCGAGGATTCCAGGGAATTGGAGGATGCTGCTGGGATGGCTCCAGGATGAGTTTTCCAGCTTCTCATCAGATGAATCCTGTGGGATGCAGATCTATGGGATAAAGGCAGAAAATTAAGGATCCAGGGAGAATTTGGAGCCCCTTCCTGAGCCTCAAGGGGCTCCAGGAGAGCTGGAATTTGGGAAAGAGCTGGAGGGCCAGGAGCCAGGGAATGGCTTCCCACTGGGAAAGGGGAGCTTGGGCTGGGATCTTGGGAAGGAATTCCTGTCTGGGAGGGTGGGGAGGGGCTGGAATTCCCAGAGGAGCTGTGGCTGCCCCATTTTAGGAAGAGTTGTGGTGTTTGCCGAGCATGGGCTGTGCAGAGCCGTGTCCTGGGTGGGGGCTCCAGGCTGGATATTGGGAACAATTCCTTTATGGAAAGGGCTCTCCACCCCTGGCACAGGGCAGGGCTGGAGCCCCCATCCCTGGTGGGATTTCAAATCCCTGTGGATGTGGCAGCTGGGGACATGGATCAGGGGTGGGAATGGTAGGACCTGGAGAGCTTTTCCAACCCGAAGGACTCAGTGATTCCATGATTTTGGAATCCTGAATCCCTGGAAGGACAGGGTTGACGTTTGCGGTGTTCCCACCAGGATGGAAGAGGACGAGCTGTATTTCCACAGCGAGGATGAGCTCCTGGGAGAGGGGGATTCCCTGAGCCAGGGATCCCTGGACATGAGGTAGGGAGAGGCTCTGCAGTGCTCTGCTGCTCCTTGCCTTTTCCCAATGGATCTCCCACAGGAATTGTCCCTGAATTCCCGTTCCTGGGCTGCTGGTGGGGAGGAGAAGTGATGGATCAGCCAGAAAAGCAGCCTTGGAATGGGATCCTGGATGGAGGTCGGGATACTGGCTGGGACACTGCCTTGCCTTTGAGGTGCCCTTCCCTCTCCATGTCCTGTCCCCAGATCCCGGGATCAGCCGTTCCCATGGGAATGAGCTCCCTGCGTGTGCATGGAAGTTTGTTTGCTGTGGCTTTTCTTGGAGTGACAAAAGAGTTTGGGGAGGAGCCAATGAAAGGGAATTTCAGGTAAAACCCCAAGGATCATCCCAGGAGGAGCTCAGGCACAGGGAGGAGCATTTTGGGGAAAGATCCTGAATTCCTGTGGGATAAGGGATGGCAGGAAGGACATGGAGGGGCTCATAATACCAGGATTTAACTGGCTCTGCCTTGGATATGGCGGAGTTGGACCAGGTGGTCCCTGTAGGTCCCTTCCAATGGAAAATATCCCATCCCATCATCCCCATCCCATCATCCCCATCCCATCATCCCCATCCCATCAT
>VXAX01004281.1:45463-58239 GCA_013399835.1 Leptocoma aspasia | reverse complement strand
TTTAATTTTAACAGAATTTTTGTTTTAATAATAAATTATTCTTTATTTTTCCTTCCCAAAACCCTCCGCAGGAATTCTGCCCGGATGGAATTCCATGTCATCTCTTTGATAACCCCTTTTCCGAGCCGGTTGTCCGAGACCCAGCCTGGTTCCCATTGTTTTTGTGTTCCCGGCCGAGGGGATGGATTGGTTTCCCTTCTCCCAGCCTTTAATTATTCACTGATGGAAATTAAAACCGGAGCCATTCCTTTGTCCCCCTTCCCGCAGATGATCCGGCTGTTTTGGAAACAGAAGACCTGGATAGAAAGGCCATGAGATACGGAGCAGGCCTGGAGCCAGACACCATCTCCCTGGCCTCTGTCACCGCTGTCACCACCAATGTCTCCAACAAAAGGTGAGATCCAGGGCTGGGATTGTGCCAGCGGGAGGTGGGGACAGACATCCCAAAAATCCGTGACCCCCGACGCAGGGAATGTTGGAAATCTTTGCCCCATGGAGCCCCTGGGGTGGTTCTTTTGGAATATCTGACCTTCAGCAGCGATCACCAGAGTTCTGCGGAGCCTCCCGATTGTTGTGGTTCGCGAGGCGAAACAGGATTTTCTGACTCTGTATCAGAAGGATTAATGTGATTTATTAAAATGACTCTATAGTTCAGAAGGTTTGGGTTATGATGTGGTACAGAGCTCAGATGATTACTTCTTTGTGCTCTGTGTAAGAATGTTAGAAAGTGTTTATTGTTCAGAAATAATAGTTTTTCACCTCATAAGTTGAGAAGAAGAAAACCCTCCCCATCTCCCATATTGAGAGACAAAGTAAAAAAACACCATCTGTCCTTGAACACAACCCAAAGATTTGTTTATAAAATTCTGTACAGAAANGGAATGGCCACTGTGTGCTGTGGGATCCCACCTTTCCCAGGGACCTCCAGCTGTCCCACACCTTCCCTGGGCTGGGATTGTGATTCCGACCCCTGGCCACCGCAGAAGGGGTGGGTGGATGTCCTGCACCACTGCCAACACCCGTTGGGAATGCCAAGCCAGCATTCCCAACGTTCCATGGCTGCTTCCCTCCCATCCAGACTCCTTCTCCAGGTTCCATCAGGACCAGCCTGGCCTTGGACGCTGCCGGGGATGGAACAGCCACAGATTCTCTGGGAATTCCAGCCCAGCCCCTCCCCACCCTCCCAGACAGGAATTCCTTCCCAAGATCCCACCCCAATCTCCCCTTTCCCACTGGGAAGCCATTCCCTGTGTCCTGTCCCTCCAGGCCTTGTCCCCAGTCCCTCTCCAGCTCTCCTGGAGCCCCTTCAGGCCCTGCAAGGAGCTCTGAGCTCTCCCTGGAGCCTTCTCCTCTCCAGCTGGACATTCCCAGCTCTCCCAGCCTGGCTCCAGCCCTTGGAGCAGCTCCGGGGTCTCCTCTGGAGCGACTCCAGCAGCTCCATGACCGTCCTGTGCCGAGGATCCCAGAGCTGGAGGCAGAAATTCCCAGCTTGTGTGACTCTGCCTCAGTCTTAACCTCCTGGCTGTGTCAAGGACTCCCTTTCCCTCAGGAAAGGAACATTCCAGCAACTTCTTCCATTAGAAACCCAGGCATGGGGATGTGCCGGTGGGATCTGGGCTCCTGCAGCAGTTTTTCCTCCTGGGAATGACCAATTTCTCCTGATTTTTCAGCCTTCTCTGTTCAAAACCAGGGAACTGGTTGTCTTTGCAACATCTTTTGTGCTCCTCAGATCTCCAGCTCTTCCTCAAATGCTCTTTCACACCCTGAATTCGGGATGTTAATAAANTATGATGTGGTACAGAGCTCAGATGATTACTTCTTTGTGCTCTGTGTAAGAATGTTAGAAAGTGTTTATTGTTCAGAAATAATAGTTTTTCACCTCATAAGTTGAGAAGAAGAAAACCCTCCCCATCTCCCATATTGAGAGACAAAGTAAAAAAACACCATCTGTCCTTGAACACAACCCAAAGATTTGTTTATAAAATTCTGTACAGAAAAAAAAAAAAAAAAGAGCTTTCTCATGAAAATAAAACTTTTACAAACTTACACTCAAAAAAACTCATAAAATGTTCAAACAATACCTCCCAGCCCCCAGGGTTGAAGGAGCATTGAGGGTGACCCTGCTCCTGTAGTGAGAGGGACTGGGGACAAGGGATGGAGGGACAGGACACGGGGAACGGCTCCCACTGCCAGAGGGCAGGCATGGATGGGATATTGGGAATTAGGAATTGTTCCCTGGGAGGGACTGGGATGGAATTCCCAGAGCAGCTGTGGCTGCCGCAGCTCTGGAAGCGTCCCAGGCCAGGTTGGACACTGGGGCTTGGAGCCACCTGGGATGGTGGTGATCATCAGGCTCTGGATGGTCTTTAAGGTGCCTTCCTACCCAAGGCATTCCATGAATTCCACCCCTGTGGAATTTGACCAAGGGTTTCTTCTGCCTCTTCCCAAGGTCCAAGCCTGACATCAGGATGGAGCCGAGTGCCGGGAGGCCCATGGATTACCAGGTGGGTGACACCAACCTGTGCCCTCAGGGTCACAGACCGGGCTTGGGGACACCGAGTTCCTGGTGGGTCTCAACTCACTGGGCTTGGAACCAGGACATCCCAAGAGCTGGAATTTCACTGGTGGAGCCATAAACTCAGGATTAAGTAACTGACTGGGTTTGTTGTCCAGCATGTGAAACCCAGAGAGCCCAAATTAAGCTCTCTCTGAGGTTGTCTCCATGGAATTTCTCCTTGGAGCAACCTGGGATAGCAGAACGTGTCCCTGCCCCTGGAATGAGCTTTAAGGTCCCTCCCAATTCCAAACCCTCCATGATCCCATCATGTTTTCCAGCAGAAGTGAAGCCAATGGGATCAGTCTCTCTGATCCCACAGCTCGGTTAAATCCATTGGATTTTCCACGTTGTGTGAAGCGCCCATACTCTGGGACTGGAACAATAGGGATTCCTGGGATCTTCTGCATCCCACACCTTGCCAGCCCCTCCTCATCCGTGTCCCAGTGGGACCAGCAGACCCCACCGCACTGGGAATTCCCCTCGCTCCGAGGTGGGGGCAGCCTGGAGCTGCTCCCGGGATGTGGAAGTTCAGGAATTCCTCTCCCCAGGTCAGCATCACCATCATCGAGGCCCGGCAGCTCGTGGGGCTCAACATGGACCCCGTGGTGTGCGTGGAGGTGGGGGAGGAGAAGAAATACACGTCCATGAAGGAATCCACCAATTGTCCTTACTACAATGAGGTGGGTCCGGCCTCGGTGCTGCTCCAACCCCTCCGGGCTATTCCAGCCTCGATCCAGTGGTTTCCTTCTTATCCGTGGTTTTATTGGGGGTTAAATTCCTGCCAGAACAAGGTGAAATNGGGATGGAGGGACAGGACACGGGGAACGGCTCCCACTGCCAGAGGGCAGGCATGGATGGGATATTGGTCATTAGGAATTGTTCCCTGGGAGGGACTGGGATGGAATTCCCAGAGCAGCTGTGGCTGCCGCAGCTCTGGAAGCGTCCCAGGCCAGGTTGGACACTGGGGCTTGGAGCCACCTGGGATGGTGGTGATCATCAGGCTCTGGATGGTCTTTAAGGTGCCTTCCTACCCAAGGCATTCCATGAATTCCACCCCTGTGGAATTTGACCAAGGGTTTCTTCTGCCTCTTCCCAAGGTCCAAGCCTGACATCAGGATGGAGCCGAGTGCCGGGAGGCCCATGGATTACCAGGTGGGTGACACCAACCTGTGCCCTCAGGGTCACAGACCGAGCTTGGGGACACCGAGTTCCTGGTGGGTCTCAACTCACTGGGCTTGGAACCAGGACATCCCAAGAGCTGGAATTTCACTGGTGGAGCCATAAACTCAGGATTAAGTAACTGACTGGGTTTGTTGTCCAGCATGTGAAACCCAGAGAGCCCAAATTAAGCTCTCTCTGAGGTTGTCTCCATGGAATTTCTCCTTGGAGCAACCTGGGATAGCAGAACGTGTCCCTGCCCCTGGAATGAGCTTTAAGGTCCCTCCCAATTCCAAACCCTCCATGATCCCATCATGTTTTCCAGCAGAAGTGAAGCCAATGGGATCAGTCTCTCTGATCCCACAGCTCGGTTAAATCCATTGGATTTTCCACGTTGTGTGAAGCGCCCATACTCTGGGACTGGAACAATAGGGATTCCTGGGATCTTCTGCATCCCACACCTTGCCAGCCCCTCCTCATCCGTGTCCCAGTGGGACCAGCAGACCCCACCGCACTGGGAATTCCCCTCGCTCCGAGGTGGGGGCAGCCTGGAGCTGCTCCCGGGATGTGGAAGTTCAGGAATTCCTCTCCCCAGGTCAGCATCACCATCATCGAGGCCCGGCAGCTCGTGGGGCTCAACATGGACCCCGTGGTGTGCGTGGAGGTGGGGGAGGAGAAGAAATACACGTCCATGAAGGAATCCACCAATTGTCCTTACTACAATGAGGTGGGTCCGGCCTCGGTGCTGCTCCAACCCCTCCGGGCTATTCCAGCCTCGATCCAGTGGTTTCCTTCTTATCCGTGGTTTTATTGGGGGTTAAATTCCTGCCAGAACAAGGTGAAATCTCAAACCACACAGGAGACACGAAGCCTTTGCCCTCTGGAATTCTGTGATCAATGATTCCCAGGTTTTCTGAGAAATCTGCGCTTCCGTTGGCTCCCATCGGTGATCCGTGTGGTCCCACGCCGGGTGCTGGGATCGCACGGATGGATCCCTGCTGGGCCATGGGCTGCAGGAGCTCCCCCAGGCAGCCACAGCTTCTCCGGGAGGTTCTCAGCCCCGATGGATCCCACCCCTCACAATTCCTCTTTCCCTTCCAGTATTTCGTCTTCGATTTCCACGTCCCCCCCGATGTCATGTTCGACAAGATCATCAAGCTCTCCGTAAGTGACCCCAATGGCCTCGTCCTTGTCCTTTCTGGGATGCTTTGGAAGCAAACAACCACTTTTTGGGATGGATTTAAGGTCTTTGATATGAGATTCCCAACAGGAATCCTCTTCTGCAGACACCCAGTCCGCTTTTCTGCTCCAACCTTCGTTCCTGGCTCCACACAGCTCCTGCATTCCCTGTGTCCCTTCATGGGTGATCTCTGGTATTCCAGAGCCAGGTAGAACCAGACCTTGGGATTTATTTAATTTTGTGGAGAAGAAAGACCTCCCTGAGCCTGCCAGGGAAATTCCTGGGGCAGCAGAGCTGTTGTGGAAATCCAGGATTGGGAATGCTGAGAGCAAAGTTGAGATTTCAGTCCACCCAAAACCAGGAAGGTGATGGACAGGACTTCCAGATTCCCTGCCTAATTAGGGCACATTAATTAAGATCACCCATGTCTGTCCTGGTGCACAGACTGGCTGTACAATTTCTCCCAATTTTCCTCAAATTCTGAGCATTCTTAAGGCTCTTCCCTCAGTTAAATATCCCAGTGTTTGCTGCTCTAGTGGCTGGAAAAGTGATCTTGCCCAAAGATTAATTTTTTTGCATTTTTTGTTCATTCCAAATATAAACTTCCTGGCAATTCCACTAATCAGGAGCTGCCAACCCCCTCGGGCCTTTTGGTGTCCTTAGAATCCTCCCCAGACCAAGGAAAGCTCCTCAGCTCCTTTCCCATCCGGCACTGGGGACCTCTGGAATGGCTTCACGGCTCCCAGGTCCTGGGAAAATTCCCGAGCGGTTTTCCCCTCTTGATTTCCAGGTGATCCACTCCAAAAACCTCCTGAGGAGTGGGACGTTGGTGGGGTCCTTCAAGATGGATGTTGGGACTGTTTACAGCCAGCCTGGTACGTGAATGTGGTTTGTAACAATTCCCGGGCGTCTGCTCCTGCTCAGTGGAGTAAAATTCCTTTCAAAGGAGTCAGGCAGGGGCTGGTTTCCTTGGAAAATGCTTTCCCGGTTTAGTGCAAATATCCAAAATATAAACAAGTCTCCTGGACCTGCTCGTAGGTCGGGGAAGAGCGCTTGGCACCTCTGGAGGAGGGTCTATGTCCCATCCTGGAATCACGGAATCACAGGGCACTTTGGGTGTGATGGGACTTCAAAGATAATTTAATGCCACCCCTGCCATGGGCAGGGACACCTGCCACTGTCCCAGGGTGCTCCCAGCCCCAGTGTCCAGCCTGGCCTTGGGCACTGCCAGGGATCCAGGGGCAGCCACAGATCCTCTGGGAATTCCAGCCCAGCCCATCCCCACCCTCCCAGCCAGGAATTCCTTCCCCAGATCCCACCTCAAGCTCCCCTTTCCCACTGGGAAGCCATTCCCTGTGTCCTGTCCCTCCAGGCCTTGTCCCCAGTCCCTCTCCAGCTCTCCTGGAGCCCCTTTAGGCTTGGGAAGGGGCTCCAAGGATTCCCTGGATCCAGCTCTCCCAGGTGTCACTGAGATCCCTCCTGGCCGTGCTGGTGTCCATTCCTGCCCTGCCAGGTGACATTCCCAGGCAGGACATCGACACTCCAAACAGGAAGGTCCAGGCCCGGATCCTGCCCTGCGTTTCATCCAAGCCAGGAAGGTGCCTGGAAAAGAGGGAGAGGCTGATTAGAGCTGCTGATCATCGAGTCCAACCATCCCCAGCACTGCCAGGGCCACCAGCAAGGTCCCATGTCCCCAAGTGCCACATCCACACGGCTTTAAATCCCTCCAGGACAGGGACTTAAGACTCCACCCCCCTCCAGTTTATCCCGTTGTTTCTCCACCTTGAACACCAGACACCCCTTCCCAGTGGATTTTCCAAGGGTTTGTTGGGATCCCCCACAGACAGGGCACGTCCCATTCCATGGAATGCCATGTCCTGGTGGCGTTGGCCGTGTCTGGTTGTGACAAAGGTCTCTCTTGTCCCCTGGGTTGCAGAGCACCAGTTCTACCACAAATGGGCCATCCTGTCCGACCCCGAGGACCTCACAGCCAGCCTCAAGGGCTACCTCAAGTGTGACATCGCCGTGGTGGGCAAAGGGGACAACATCAAGACCCCACACAAGGCCAACGAGACAGAGGAGGATGACATCGAAGGGTAGGGATCTGCTTCTTCCTGGCTCCCTTGGGAATGGCTTTCCACATCTCCTTCCCTTGGAACAGGATCCAAACCTGGGGCTGGTGGCAAACCCCGAGCCATGAAAGCAGAGGGACCAATCCGATGCTTTCCTGACAGAGAATGCGTGGGCCTGGTGCAATTCCAGGTGATCTCCAGCACAGAGCTGTCGTTCCTGTGGGGTCAGGCCATCTGCTTGTGTCCCCCAGCCTGGTGTCCCCAGTCTTTATCTGACGCTCCTGAAGGGCCCTGGGTGGGAAGATGGGATGGGATAATGGGATGGGATCTCACAACCCAAGGCAGAGCAGGGAAGTCTGGATGAGGCTTCCCAGGCTGTGTGTGTGGGCAGGGATCTTGGGCTGCCCAGAACATCTCAAAGGTCACAGGACAAAAATCAGGAGCGTTAAGGATCCCAGCTGGAAGTGTTGATTCCAGTTCCAAAACTTTTCCAGCTAAATCCAGCTCCATTTCAAATTTGCTTCTGAGGCTCTCCCCACATGGAATCGTGGAATGGTTTAGGTTGGAAAAGACCTCTGGGGTTGAGTCCAGCCATTAACAGTCAGAAACCACCAGCACAGCTCTCCTGACTTGCTGGGGTTTGAGGAACCACCTCCAGTACTCTGGGCTTCATTCCATGCTGTAGTGGTGGTGTTCTCCTACTTATTCCTCAAATCCTGGAATGCTTTGTTTTGGAAGGGGTCTTCAAGATCACCTTGTTCCAACCCTCCTGCCATGGGCAGGGACACCTTCTACCAGACATGGACAACTCCAGCAATTCCTAGAAATTCCCCTAGAAATATTTTGTTCACAGCATTCCCATGGGCTCATCTATTCTTGCAGAGGAGGAAAGCCACATATCCAAAAAAAACAATGAATGGAGTTTATTTCATCCCCAAAGTAATCCTCCAAGCTCCCCTTGATAAGGAAAAACCAACTCTTCCAAAATCCCACTCATTCCCTTTCCGTGGAATGGAGTGGAAGTGGAGGGAGTCAGTGCTTGGAAAATGGAGCAGCTTCTCTTTGGTCTTTTTTATGGAACCACAAAGGCTGGAAAAGATCTCTGAGATCATCCCATCCAACCTTCGGTCTTCCCTGACCACCCCACCCCAGCTTCTGGTTCTCATCAGGGAGTCTCTTGATGGATCTTCATTCTTCAGCCTTGCACTGGAAGCTGGGTATCAGGTCACACGGGCCACCAGTTGTCGGGTTTCTGGTGGAACCGACAGAAGTGGGAACCCTCCTCCTGGGCCCTTGGAGGGGGTTCCCCTTGTGAGTTCTGTGCCCGGGATGAGAAACAGAAGGACTCTCGGTTTCTCGGTTTCTCGCNGCCTTGCTTCTCATACGCTCAGTCTGGCATGCAGACAGCATACTGAACTTAAGAGAAAAATAAACAAGAACCTGAAGACCAAGAGAAACAGTGAGTCCTGCGTGTCTTTCATCCCTTGCCAGAGAACTCAAGAGGGAACCGTCTCCAAAGGGCCCTGGGGGTAAGTTCCCTCCCGAGGTGGGGAAACAGCAAAGCCTCCCACAATTCAAGGTCTTTTAAAGCTGTTTTACCCAATTAACCCTAAAACATACTTTGTTTCTACTATTCTACCCGTAACTCCTATTAATCTATTCACGTAACACCTATGCTACAGCTTTCTCTAACCAGTAGCTTTGTGCCACCAACACTGCAGAAAATGGAGCAGAAGAAGAACAAGAAGGAGATGAGACAACGCCCAAAATCCTCCATCTTGCCTCCTATCCACTCCTGCATTAAAATACTAAAACCCTAAATTTCTCACCCTGTGATAAGCCGCATTACTACATAATTACTATCTAGTTCATACACCCGTGGATTCGAACTCATCCCAAATCATTGGGATGATCCATCATTCCTCCAGGGACGAAGGCTAAAAGCAGTGTTCTTTTGAGGCTCAGGGCTTCCAAAAACAGGCAGGGAAACATTCTCTGTGCCGTGGACTCCAACAAACTCCACCCACTGACATTCCCAGGAACCTCCTGCTCCCAGACGGGGTCCCCCCGGAGCGGCAGTGGGCTCGGTTCTACGTCAAGATCTACCGCGCCGAGGGGCTGCCGCGCATGAACACCAGCATCATGGCCAACGTCAAGAAGGCCCTCATCGGGGAGAACAAGGACCTGGTGGACCCCTACGTGCAGGTGGCCTTCGCGGGGCAGAAGGTGAGCGGGGAGGTCCCAGGGTGACCACAGGAGGTGACAGCAGCAGGACCAGCAGGTGGCCGTAGATGGTCTCGGTCATGCTTGCACGTCAGGATGGGTGTGGTGTCACCTGGCACGTTGAGATGGGTGTGGTGTCACCTTGTTTTCGCTCTCTGGGATGGGTTGGAGCCCTCTCCAGTTGAGGAAGAGGATTCCTTACTCAGGAGCGGAATGGGAATGGGTGGAAGGGAGCAGCTCGGGCGGTGAGGGATAGTTTGGGAGGTCCAACCCTTGTCTGATATCCTTCTCTTCTCAATTCCCAGGGAAAGACATCCATACAAAAGAGCAGCTACGAGCCCCTCTGGAACGAGCAAATCATCTTCACAGAGATGTTTCCCCCACTGTGCAAACGGATCAAGATCCAGATCCGGGACTCGGACAAGGTCAATGACGTGGCCATCGGGACCCATTTCATCGATCTGAGGAAGGTCTCCAACGAAGGGGACAAAGGTAAAGTTGAAGTGGGGGCATTCCTTTGGCAGAGTTCCCACAGTTTTCCAGGCTCCTTCCCACCCCTGGAATTCCTTGGTGCTCATCTGGAGAGACCTTGATGTCCTGAAATGTGAGAGGTTCCTGGACCAGCACCCTAAAAACCAAGACCCGTCACAAACCTTCAGCCAATACTGAAAGCAAAGACTCCTCAGAACAATCTGCTCTTCCAAAAATTCCGTGGATGGATGAGCATTTGTCAGGCTCCCTACTCCCACGCATGGGCAAAGATGGGAAACCAAACACGGGACTGGAAAGGGACTGACGGGGGGTTCTCTTTCCTCAACCCTCAAAATGGGGAATTGCTGAAGACCTGCCCAGCTCCCGTCACTGCCTTCCCTGCAAATTTCCCTTTAAAAAACCCAGGAGGCTCTGGGGGAACCTTTGGGCTCTGCATAACTTCCTGGAAGGAGGGGACAGCCAGGGGGGGTCGGGCTCTGCTCCCAGGGAACAGGGACAGGACAAGGGGAAATGGCCTCAGGCTGTGCCAGGGCAGGCTCAGGTTGGACACCAGGAGGAATTTGTGCCTGGAAAGGGTGCTCAGGCCTTGGCAGGGGCTGCCCAGGGAGGTTTGGAGTGCCCATCCCTGGAGGTGTCCAGGGAAGGGCTGGATGTGGCACTCAGTGCCCTGGGCTGGGGACAAGGTGGGGATCAGGCACAGCCTGGACTGGATGGGCTGGGAGGGATTTCCCAACCCAAATGATCCTGGGATTCCCTGAAAACTGGCAGCAACTGCACTTCCATGGACACACAAGAACATATCCCAGCCTGTGTCACCACAACCACGAGCACCAAGACATTCCCTTTTCCCTTTCTATCCCCTTCCCACCTGCCCCTTCCATCCCCTCAGGTTTCCTGCCCACCTTCGGCCCCGCCTGGGTGAACATGTACGGTTCCACCAGGAACTACACCCTCATGGACGAGCACCAGGAGCTCAACGAGGGCCTGGGCGAGGGCGTCTCCTTCCGCGCCCGGCTCCTGCTGGGCCTGGCCGTGGAGATCCTGGACACCACCAACCCCGAGATCAACAGCTCCACTGAGGTGCAGGTGGAGCAGGCCACGGCGGTGGCTGATGTAAGTCCCCGTGACTCCAGAGGTGTCCCCGTGACCCCACAGCATCCAGAGGGCAGTTTGGGGTCTGAGGAATATTGGATTGTTACGTTTGGTCTCATAAATCGAGGATTTCAAGCGTTGTCCCAGCTGTTCTGGTTCTCACAGAGCAATGGAAGTAGATCTTGCAGGATTCCAGGTTTTAGGAGCATTCCAGTGCTCACTTCCCTTAGGAGCTGGGAATGTCAGAGTGACATTGTTTGGCTCTGGCACAGCTTTCCCAGAGGAGCTGTGGCTGATCCATCTCTGGAAGTGTCCAAGGCCAGGTTGGACAGGGCTTGGAGCAGCCTGGGATAGCGGAAGGTGACCCTGCCCATGAAACCAGCTGATCTTTAAGGTCCCCTCCCACCCCAACCATTCCACGATTTCTATCATCTCCTGAACTTAGTGATGTTTCTCCATGTGGGAAATACCCACAGACAGTGACTCATCCCCTAATTCCAACCATCCCACTCTCATCCTGACGCGTTCCAATCAGAAGCCAAAGATCTCATTTATTTCCCAGCCAGGGGGAATGAAACCAGCTGGAAACAGAGCCATTCCAATTCCATGGGAGCATCCAGGCACCTGGATTTGTGTGGTTTGATCAATTCAGTGAACCTGAAGGGGTTTGGTTCAGAGCCAGGTCTTTTGAGGTCTTACCAATCCCTTCATCCCTGAGTAGCTCAGCTAGCCCAGATGGCTTAAAAATGAGCGGGAGGCTCTTGTGGCAGTGTTTGAAACAGAGAAGGGTTTAATAAGGAACAAAATAACAAACTCTTTTGCAGAGAAAAGCCCTGTCAGGTGCAAGAGGTCCTTGCCCTGCTAAGACACGCCACAAAAGCGATTAAATCTTTTGTTCTAACCATTTTCTACCTGATGGCCCAGGCGGGAGCTCTTGGCCCCAGTCCAATAGAACAGCCCCAAGTCTGAGGTGAAGTTCAAAAGGTCCTATGAGGTGTCCCTGTACCAAATTCAGGGAGAACTTTCTAGTGTATTTGCCTTTTTTAGCAGACAAAGAGTATTTGTAAATTCCCTTGTAATCGGGTCAACAGGGCGCAAACTGCTACATGAAACCAGGCTGGTATTCCTGAATGTCCCCTGAGAGCCCCTCCTGGGCAAGGGGCGATGGATCCCAACACAGTTCAAGCTCATCTTTGCTTAAAAGATATTAAAATGAAATCTTTAATTAAACACTCTCTCCAACGAGCCGAGAGATGGGACACAGAACCCTCCCGATCCCTTTGGAAATGGCATCCCGAGGGATGGACCTGTCCCTCCCCCTGGCCGCGACCCTCATCCCTGGGATGTCTTTCTCCTGCAGAACTGCAGCGGGAAAATGGAGGAATTCTTCCTCTTCGGAGCCTTCCTGGAGGCCACCATGATCGACAGGAAGATTGGGGACAAACCCATTAACTTTGAGGTCACCATAGGTTGGTTGTTTTTCGGGGAGTGTGATGATGCTGAAAATCAGAATCCAAAGCTGGGAGTGGGGTTTATTCCCGATTTTCCATTCCAGCCCCTGCTAGAGAGGGTTTGGGGAGCAGGGAATGGCTCTGCCGTGGGCATGAGGGATGTGGGATGCCTGATGTCCTGTATTTTGTGCCTGCTGGGCTGTGGCCAGTGGAGCTGCTCCCTCTCCCATCCTGGCTTCGTGCTCCGGAGATGCCAGCTCCAGGAGGGAATGTATTCCCAGGGGACTGAGAAGGGACAGGAGCAGGGCATGGAATGTATTCCCAGGGGATTGAGAGGGAACAGGAGCAAGGCATAGACACCTCTCCCTAATTTCCAGCTCCTGGACGTGATTCCAGGAAGCCAAACTCCAACGTTCTGTGTGATTCCAGCAGAGAAAACTTCTGCCAACCCGAATTCAATCCCAGAGCTGGGACTTACAACCCTGTGAATCAATCCCATCTTTTTTTTTTTTTTTGCCTTGAGGGAACTATGGCAACCAGGGGGCGGGGTC
>VXAX01004281.1:25343-36427 GCA_013399835.1 Leptocoma aspasia | reverse complement strand
TGATGGATGGAATGGGATGGATGGATGGATGGATGGATGGATGGATGGATGGATGGATGGATGGATGGAGACCTCCAAGGGCAGGAGAGATCCCTCTGCAAGGAGCCATTCCATGTCCGTGAGCTGCCCCGTGATCCCTGTGCACTCCTGGGTGGGAATGAGCCGATGTAAAAGAAATTTAAGAGTTTCCCAGGCAGGGACAGAGTTGTGTCCTCCCGCAGCAGAGCTGGAGAGGTTTCAGCCAATCCCAGCCATGCAGGGATCCTGTGGATCCCTGGGAAATCAGGAATTGGAAGGTGACACATCAAATCCCAGACTGGTTTGGGTGGGAAGGGATTTGAAATCCCATCCAGTTCCAACCCCACCACCTCCCACTGTCCCAGGTGCTCCCAGCCCCAGTGTCCAGCCTGGCCTTGGCCACTGCCAGGGATCCAGGGGCAGCCACAGCTGCTCTGGGCACCCTGTGCCAGGGCCTGCCCACCCTGCCAGGGAACAATCCCTAATTCCCAATATCCCATCGATCCCTGCCCTCTGGCACTGGGATCCATTCCCTGTGTCCTGTCCCTCCAGGCCTTGTCCCCAGTCCCTCTCCAGCTCTCCTGGAGCCCCTTCAGGCTCTGGAATGATTCAATGACACTTTTCCATAATTTAGGACTGGCNTGCCCAAATTTATATTTGTTTATACTTATTTATATATTAATTTTTATAATTTATTCTATATTATATAATAATTTATAATATATAATAATATATATAATATATTAATATTTATATTTTTTAAACTTTAACCAACCCAGTTTCTTTCATGATGGGCTTAGCTCTGAGCAGCTTTTTTGGAGTGGGAATCTCGAAACAATTCCAGTGCCCCCCAGTGTGGCAACAGGCACATCCATCTTCCATGGAATCTGTTGGATTTGCCTCCAGCAGGTCTCCAGCCCCACCAGTGCCTCAGTGGTCGGAGCTGGGGCACTGACAGGGCTCTCCTGTGGCATTCCCAGCCCCAGCACACGATTCCTGACGTTTTCATCTGGATGATGAGCAACAACAAGCGCATCGCCTACGCCCGCATCCCTTCCAAGGACATCCTGTACTCCATCGTGGACGAGGAGATGGGCAAGGACTGCGCCAAAGTGAAGACAGTTTTCCTCAAGGTGAGGATCTGTCCGTCCCAGGGGAGCTGTGGCCAAGAGGAGGAAAGTGAAGGGAATTTGGGAGATGAGGATGAGAGTTTTGTATCCANAGCCGATGTAAAAGAAATTTAAGAGTTTCCCAGGCAGGGACAGAGTTGTGTCCTCCCGCAGCAGAGCTGGAGAGGTTTCAGCCAATCCCAGCCATGCAGGGATCCTGTGGATCCCTGGGAAATCAGGAATTGGAAGGTGACACATCAAATCCCAGACTGGTTTGGGTGGGAAGGGATTTGAAATCCCATCCAGTTCCAACCCCACCACCTCCCACTGTCCCAGGTGCTCCCAGCCCCAGTGTCCAGCCTGGCCTTGGCCACTGCCAGGGATCCAGGGGCAGCCACAGCTGCTCTGGGCACCCTGTGCCAGGGCCTGCCCACCCTGCCAGGGAACAATCCCTAATTCCCAATATCCCATCCATCCCTGCCCTCTGGCACTGGGATCCATTCCCTCTGTCCTGTCCCTCCAGGCCTTGTCCCCAGTCCCTCTCCAGCTCTCCTGGAGCCCCTTCAGGCTCTGGAATGATTCAATGACACTTTTCCATAATTTAGGACTGGCTCAGGGTGGGTTCTTGGCCCTCCCTGGAGCTGCAGCTGTTCCACCTCCTGCTTCCATTTCCCATGGAAGGCTCCTAGCTCCATCCTGGGTTACAGCCAGGCCTTCCTTGGCCCTGACCCAACCCAGATTTGAGGAGTGATGGTTCCAGACTGGGAACCCCTTCCCTAGAAAGGGATGAAGGAATGGCCACTGCCCTCCCCTCCTGAAGTCCGCTGAAGGAGGAGAGAAGGAAAACCTTCAGTCTTCTATGCCCAAATTTATATTTGTTTATACTTATTTATATATTAATTTTTATAATTTATTCTATATTATATAATAATTTATAATATATAATAATATATATAATATATTAATATTTATATTTTTTAAACTTTAACCAACCCAGTTTCTTTCATGATGGGCTTAGCTCTGAGCAGCTTTTTTGGAGTGGGAATCTCGAAANTTTGCCTCCAGCAGGTCTCCAGCCCCACCAGTGCCTCAGTGGTCGGAGCTGGGGCACTGACAGGGCTCTCCTGTGGCATTCCCAGCCCCAGCACACGATTCCTGACGTTTTCATCTGGATGATGAGCAACAACAAGCGCATCGCCTACGCCCGCATCCCTTCCAAGGACATCCTGTACTCCATCGTGGACGAGGAGATGGGCAAGGACTGCGCCAAAGTGAAGACAGTTTTCCTCAAGGTGAGGATCTGTCCGTCCCAGGGGAGCTGTGGCCAAGAGGAGGAAAGTGAAGGGAATTTGGGAGATGAGGATGAGAGTTTTGTATCCATTTTTTTTTTTTTCTGGGGTTTGAATATTGGAAAAATGTGATCCATACTCTGCTGGTAGGGGTGGAAATCTGCTCCTAGGGAGGGTGAAGCACTGACCTTACTCAGTCCAATAAGTGGGAAAAGTTTGGAAAGAGGGAGATGTTTGATCCAGCTGGTAATCCAGAGAATTTCTGGATTAGGAAAAGGAAACCATGGTGGGAGAAGGACAATGCATGAGCCAAAGCAGTGTCATGATCCCAAAGGATCCTTGGGTTTAAGGAACAGCAACACAATGCCCCAAAGAGGTTGGGTGCTCCAAGAGGGCTATGTCTGTCCATATTCCCAATATCCATGTGAACTCTTCCATTCCTTGTGCTCAGCTCCCTGGGAAGAGGGGGTTTGGTCCTGCTGGCTGGACAGTCCAGGCCAAGATGGAGATCTACCTGTGGCTGGGCCTCAACAAGCAGCGCAAGGACTTCCTGAGCGGCCTCCCCTGTGGCTTCGAGGAGAAGAAAATCCCCCGAGGCCAAAACCTGCCCTCCTTCCCACCCATCAGCCTCCTGTACACCAGTAAGGAGTCACCATGGGATGGGGCATGGAGAGGGTGGGAGGGAGCCTGGCTGGACACCCCCTGGTCCGAGACCTTCTGGGAGCTAAGGGGGACATGGTTCCAGTTGTCCCAGGAGAGCTGCGGGTGGGATTTGTCCCCTCATCCCCATCCTATTCAGAGTTGTCGCTGTGCACACAGCACGCAGGATGCCAAGGAAATCTGTATCCATTCGGGATTCGCGCTTTGAGTTGAGATCCTTCAGCCGCGAGCAAGAACACGCTCCTGAGACGTGCCTTGGATGGGCTCCCAGAGGTCATCCCAAGCCATCCCATCCCATTCCCTCTCTCTTTCCAGAGAAACAGGTGTTCCAGCTGCGAGCCCACATGTACCAAGCCAGGAGTTTGTTCGCAGCCGACAGCAGCGGCCTCTCGGATCCCTTCGCGCGGGTCTTCTTCATCTCCCAGAGCCAGTGCACCGAGGTGAGCATTCCTGGGATTCAGGGACGGAGGGACGCGGGGATGGCTGACTCTGCAGGTTCCCTGCCGCTCCCGTGGTGCAGGTCCCGTGTGTAGCAGCGCGGGGTTTTAGATGACGGATTTCCCAGTAAGCATCTGTTGGGTTTTTTGGTGGAACCGACCAGAGTGGGAACCCTCCTCCTGGGCCCTTTGGAGGGGGTTCCCCTGTGAGTTCTGTGCCAGGGATGTAAAACGAGCAGGACTCTTGACTTCTCGCTCTTCAGGCTGTTGTTTATTTTTCTCTTACCCTAAGTTCAGTATGCCGTTTGCACACCAGACTTAGTGTACAAAAAGCAAGGCACAAAATGGAGAGCAGACACACAGATTCAAGGTCTTTTAAAGCTGATTAGTCCAATTACCTTCTAAAACATACTTTGTTTCTATTTTTCTACAAATAACTTCTATTAATCTATCCACGTAACACCCACGCTACGGCTTTCTCTAACCAATATTTCATGCCACCAATGCTACAGAAAATGGAGCAGAAGAAGAACAAGAAGGAGATGAGACAACACCCAAAATCCTCCATCTTGTCTCCTATACACTCTCATATTAAAATCCTAAAACCCTAAATTTCTCACCCCGTGATAAGCTACTACTACATACCGCTATCTAGTTCACACCTGTGGACTCCAACTCACCCCAAAGGCTTGGTAACTTCCTCCAGGGACGAAGGTTAAAAGCAGTGTTCTGCTGAGGGTCAGGGCTTCCCAAAACAGGCGAAGAAACATTCCCTGTGCCCTGGACTCCAACAGCTCCAATCTCCTGTGGAAAAGCCGCTTAGGCTGGCGTTCAGGCAAAGCAGTCAAGGCCACACACCACACTCACCGTGGCTAGCTCAGTGAAGAGGTGTCGCAGTCGTGCTAGAGAGCGAGACAGAAACTCACCAGCCAACCGTGACAATATGAAGAGAAAGTTTATTTAGAACACAGACTTTTATAACACTGATAGTTGCCATTAGCTGATTGGTCTTATGTTAATTTATCTGACTCCATTGGTGGCTTCAGCTAACATAATTCCAAGGACACTGTCTCTAAACTTAACTATTGTTTACGTTTCTTCTTCAGAAGCTCACTTATTATCTCTAAAATTTCTCTCTGGCTGTGTGGATACAGCCGCAAAGAGGGGTAGAAGGGACTTTCGTATGATAAATTCCAGTGAAGGTTTATTCCAGCACCCAAAAGGGAAATCAGGGACAAAACCAGTGGTGTGCACAAGGTTAAGCAGGGGTCAGCGGCCAATGATCTGAGGGTACGGTAAAAAGGGCAGGGCAAAGGGCATTGGCCCACAGGGAAGATGGGGCTCACCACCAGGGATACCACAACCAATGAGGAAACGGGTGATTTGCGGAAAAACTAACCCTACGACTTCACAACTTGTAAAAGTTGGGAAGTAGGTATGTGTCTTTATTCAGCGCTGGGCGCATGTGGATTATCTTCTCAAAAGACAAGTGAACTCCCGAAAATTCTCGAGTCTCTTTTATCCTTCTTACTTGTGCATATGTATAAAGTTTTATAATAGGTTCATGCATATTCATTTCCTAGTTCTGTTTTGTATTAGAACTAATTTATCAGTTCTTATGAACTTTGTGCAGTTCTGTGGTAACATCTCTGTGTCTGCCAACTTAGGTCCAGTTTTTTTGTCCGCTTCAGTCTCGAGGCCGATGGGCCCCTTTCTTATCTCTTCAGTTTGGAAGCTTGCATTCCTTCCTTAAGCAGCCTTGAATCTTCTTTGCCCTTTTTGCAGGTTTTTGTGCACAGCAAGTCAGCAGACTGTACAAGTTTTAAACAGCACACTTCAGCTAAATCCAAAATTGGTTCCTACCCTAAGTCAAATTTCTAGCTCTGTCTCAGGGGAAGGGAACTGGGGTGGATCGTAGGGTTTTGCAAGGCTCCTAGGGGGAAGTCCTCTCTTTCCGCCTAGGTGGGGAAAACTCTGTGGTAGGTCTTTCCAAGGGGGGATTTCGCTGAGGGGAAAGGATTCAAATGATTCCACACCCATGAACAAGGATCAGGCTGGTCCTGGGCTCCTGCGGTGGGAGAGCAGCTCTAGAACTGGGCATTGACTTTTCCAGGAGATCTCACCCCAGGAGCCCATTCCCAATATGTGTCCCGCATCCCGGTGGCTGCAATACCCCACGATTCCCCATCATTCTCCATGATTCCTCGTGATTCCCTGTGATTCCCTGCCGGTTTAGGCAGAACTGGATCACGTTAAAGTGACTTTTCAGTCTTCCCTTCCCAGTCCGAGGGTTGCCAAGCTTTAGGAAGCCTGGACACTGGGAATAATCCATCTCTGCTCATCTGCTATTGGATTGTTTTCCTCAGAAGAATCCCTGGGAGATACCCAATGCCTCCCTGATCCAAAAAAATGTGCAGCAGCCCCACCTGCCACCCTTTCCCAGGACCCTGATCCGTTCCTGGAGCAGTAGGAATCTCTCCCATTTTCCCAGGTTCTCAATGAGACCCTTTGCCCGACCTGGGACCAGCTCCTGGTGTTCGACAACGTGGAGCTGTACGGGGAAGCTCACGAGATGCGGGATGACCCCCCCATCATCGTCATCGAGATCTACGACCAGGACACTGTGGTAAGAAAATCCCATGGAATTGTGTGTGGTTTGGATGCTGGGATCTCCCCAGATTTGGAGGCAGAGGATTTGGAGAGCTTTTTATCCCGGTCCTTGGAAAATGGTCTCTCCATATGTCCCATGGAGCCTCTGCCGCTCATAAATCTCAGGTGTGACTTGGTGTAGCTTATTTTTGGAGAGGGAAGAAAGAGGCTGTAGCCAAGGAACCTTTCCATTTGGGAAAAGTGCTCATCCCTGGCCTCCTGGCTGTCCCAGCCTTCAGCTGTCCCAAACCTCCTTCAAGGAGTTATGACAAAGTTTTCCCTGAGCTTTGGTATCCCAAAGCCAGAGCGCTGATCCCGTTCCTGTTCCGACCACGATGGGGAGAACCACAGGGCTGAATTTGGAATTCCCGTGTTGGATCCCCAGCCCCAAGTGCTCCTGGGAAGAGCCACAGGGCTGATCTTGGAATTCTCATTTTGGACCCCCAACCTCAAGTGCTCCTGGGAAAAACCATGGGGTTAAATTTGGAATTCCTATATTGGATCCCCAACCCCAAGAGCTCCTGGGGAGAACCATGGGGCTAAATTTGGAATTCTCATGCTGGATCCCCAACCCCAAGTGCTCCTAGGGAGAGCCACAGCGCTAAATTTGGAATTCCTGTATTGGATCCCCAACCCCAAGTGCTCCTGGGGAGAACCATGAGGCTAAATTTGGAATTCCCATATTGGATCCCCAACCCCAAGGGCTCTTTCCGTAGGGAAAAGCCGACTTCATGGGCCGGACGTTTGCCAAGCCGGTGGTGAAGATGTCGGACGAGCAGTACTGCCCCCCGCGCTTCCCGCCACAGCTGGAATATTACCAGATCTACCGCGGCAACGCCACAGCCGGGGACCTGCTGGCCGCCTTTGAGCTGCTCCAGGTGCCAGCTGGACAAAGGGATGGGAAGAATGGATGCAGGGTTGGAAGGGAGAGGGGATTAATTTATGGAGAATTGGGTAACTGGGAATAACCAGGAATAACTGCCCCTTCACCTGGTCGTTGGTGTGCTGAACTCTTGTAGTTTCTCTTGGATGAATCAACCACTTGTTGTTCATCAAAGACACCTGGAAGTGTCCAAGGCCAGATTGGGTGGGGCTTGGAGCAGCCTGGAAAGGTGGAAGGTGTCCCTGCCTATGGCAGGGGGTTGAAATTCAGTGGTCTTTAAAGTCCCTCCCAGCCCAAACCATTCCCTGATTCACAGTCTGGAGCAATACCAGAGTTAAATTCTTCCACTTTTGTGTCTTGTGTTCCATCCGCTGAAATGCTTTTCTCATCTTTTTCTGCCAGGCCAGGTGCTCATCCAAGCCCTTTTTCTCCCAGTTTTCCTTGGTCTGGGGGGATGGCTCACATGGGATATTCGATCTTTCCTGAGCCCCGGGCTGGAAGCGGGACCTTAAACCTGCTCCTGGGCTGAGCTCTGGGACCACATCTCTGTTTCCCTCCACACAGCCCAGCAGGTGCAATTCCAGGATGGAACAGCCCTGGGATGGGCTACATTGGTGGGCTGAGAAGTTTGGATTGCTCTAGGGACTGTTCTGTGTGGAAGGACAATTCCCAGCACCTTCTGCTCCCGTGTTTTCCTCTCTCCAAAGCACTTGCCGTGGGCTCTAAGCCCTCTGAGACACCCCAGATCCAACAACTGGGACCAGTTCCAGCTGAGACACAGCCCAGCTCCCTCTGGAATTTGTCCCTGCCCATGGCAGGGGTTGGAACGAGTTGATCTTTGAGGTCCCTTCCAACCCAAACCAATCCGCGATTCCACAATTCTGTGAGAAGGGCCAAAAACTGCTTCCCAGCAGCTCAGAGGAGCAGATCCTAATCCATGACCCATCTCTTCCAGATCGGCCCTGGGGGTAAATCAGACCTGCCCCCAATCGACGGCCCCACGGACATGGACCGAGGTCCCATCCTGCCAGTGCCTCTGGGAATTCGGCCAGTGCTGAGCAGATACAGAGTGGAGGTAACCAATGTCCATGTGGAGCATTGCCTGAGGCAGGAGAGCATCTCCAAGGGTCTTGGAAGGGCAGGAGGGAACTGGGAGTCAAGGATCTGTCCGTGGTGGCCAGACTGGGAACCAGGCTGCAGCATCCCTGAAAAACCTAAAACTGGATCATTCCTTGCTGTCAAACCTGGGCAGGCCAGCAAGTGAGCAGCACCTGGGCTGAGATGCAGCTCAGGGAACGTTGGAGATGGACACGGAGCTGGATCACCTGCTCCCAAAGCAATCCCATAGGTCAGATGTTCTGTAGCCCATCAACCTCAGGCAATGAGGACGGGATGCCTCTCGTGTATCCGTGGATATCTAAAGGGGGGTTTTGAACGGTTTCACTTGGAGCCACGTCCTACGAGCTCTCAGAGATCCCTTCATACCCGAGATAGCCCAGCTACCTGGATGGCATAAAAATAGCAAGATGGCTTTCTGTGGCAGTGTTTGAAACAGAAAAAGGTTTAATAAGAAACAAAATAACAAAGTTCTTTACAGAGAAAAACCGTGCCAGATGCAAGAGGTCCTTGCCCTGCTAAGACACGCCACAAAAGTGATTAAATCTTTTGTTCTGTCTTTGTTCTACCCAATGGCTTAGGCGGGGACCTCTTGGCCTCTGTCCCATTGGACAGCCCCAGGTTTGAGGTGAAGTGCAAAAGGTCCTATGAGGTGTCTTTGGATTAAATTCGGAGCGAACCTTCCAGGCTGTTTGCTTTATTTAGCAGACAAAGAGTATTTGGAAATTCTCTTGTAATTTGGTCACCCCATCAACAAGGGGCACATTCCTACAGGGTTTTGTATCTAAAATAGCGTGGGCACAACCCAGGGCAGTGCCTGTCCCCTGTGCTGGCACTGCTGGGGCACCTCCAGTGCTGGGGACAGCTCTGGGCCCCTCCTGACAGGAGAGCCCTGGAGGGGCTGGAGCGTGTCCAGGGCAGGGAACGGAGCTGGGGAAGGGAATGGAGCCCCAGGAGAGGCTGAGGGAGCTGGAAAGGGGCTCAGCCTGGAGAAAAGGAGGCTCAGGGGGGACCCTGTGGCTCTGCACAAGTCCCTGCCAGGAGGGGACAGCCAGGGGTGTCAGGCTCTGGGTGTGGCACTCAGTGCTGTGGGCTGGGGACAAAGTGGGGACTGGTGACAGGTTGGACTCGATGATCCTGGAGGGCTTTTCCAAATGATTCCACGGTTCTGTGATGTGTCCCGTGAGAGCCCCTGCCCCTTGGAGGTCCTGGTGGACATCCATGACCCAGGCAATGCCCACAGCGATGTTGAGGGCACACCTCAGCCCTGGGTGAAGGTGCCTCTGCTCAGGTGAGGTGCCACTGACCAGGTCTCCAATGCGATCTTGGCTCCTGGTTTTCCACACATTGGCATCGCGATAAGTGAGTTGTGTTCCTCACAATTTTATTGCAGCCATGGGGAATGAGGAGGTGGGAAAAAAATGTCCGTTTTGGGGAATTTTTGGATGGTGGCAGTCTGTTATCCCAGGCAGGGACAGGGAAGTTTCCCCAGTGACACTGATTCCATTGGGACAAAGCAATGGTGTGGGAGATGGATTTGTAGAGAATTCTTAAAGCCTGACAGAAGGCTCACACAGAATGCACCTGCATGCAAACCTTGAGATAAGAAATGCTGGCTTAGAAATGCCATGGGATAGGACAGACATTGTTCAGAGAGAAATGGAGCCGGAAAAAAGGTTTCAAAAGATGGCCTTGCAAATCAGACTGGATACTTTGGAGAAATAAAACTAGGAAACATTCATTATAATAAAACCCATGAGGGGTAATTTTAGATTATTAGCTTTAAAACATTTACAGCATGGTGTGGCAAAAGCACATAGACCAAGAAACGCTTATAATTATATTACTATAACTATAGTAATTATATTACTATAATTAAGAAATAGATGGCTTCTCATTGTGATAGCTGATCTCAGATTATGAGACTGAAAATAGAATAAAAGTTTATAAAACACCTCTCAGTTGCCCCATCTCTGAGTCAGAAAAGGACATAATCTGACACGGTGACAGTGCTGGATCCAGAGCCACCGCAGATGGACAGAGCTGCTCTGTGGATCCTCAGGGCAGGAAAAGGCCAGGAAGGGAGAAAGGCAGGAAAATGGGTGCTGAGGGCAGCAGGCTGGAGACCTTGGGCTGCAGGGCATCAGGAGGAGACACCTCAGGGACCCACCACGGCCCTGTGATGACATCGGCGGTGGGATTCCCTCTCCATGGAGAACCAGCTCCCAGGGACCGTCCCTCTCACATTCACATGCTCCCTCCTCCTCCTCCTGCCCTAGATCTTGTTCTGGGGGCTCAGGGACCTGAAGAGAGTGAACCTGGCCCAGGTGGACCGGCCCCGGGTGGACATCGAGTGTGCTGGGAAGGGCGTCCAGTCTGCCCTGATCCAGAACTACAAGAAAAACCCCAACTTCAGCACTTTGGTCAAGTGGTTCGAGGTGGTGAGTGAGGCCCCTTCCCTCTGATCCCTCAGCTGGAACACGGAATTTCTGGAGCCCACCATGGCTCCGAGCCTTTTACTCCAGTTTTCCCAAAGAATGGAGCACATGGACACCATTCCTTTACCTGAGGGCTCCCAAACCACTTTCTGCTGGAGCAGATCTGGACTTCCTCCCCCAGCATGATCCCATTCCTAATCCCTACCAGCCTTCCCAGTCTGATCCCATTCCTAATCCCTACTGCCCTTCCCAGTCTGATCCCATTCCCAATCCCTACTGCCCTTCCCAGTCTGATCCCATTCCTAATCCCTACTGCCCTTCCCAGTCTGATCCCATTCCCAATCCCTACTGCCCTTCCCAGTCTGATCCCATTCCCAATCCCTACCAGCATTCCCAGTCTGATCCCATTCCCAATCCCTACTGCCCTTCCCAGCATGATCCCATTCCCAATCCCTACTGCCCTTCCCAGTCTGATCCCATTCCCA
>VXAX01004281.1:0-14353 GCA_013399835.1 Leptocoma aspasia | reverse complement strand
AATCACAAAAGGTTAGTGTGTTACAGTTTAAGTTAGAAGTGGTTTTTCAGTTTTCTTGCAGTGGAAAATTCTGAGACCTTTTTTCTACTTGCAACATCAGCCTGTCTATTTACTTCTTGTATTTTTCTGCTTGGTAAAAACATCTTCTGTGTGAGGTGGGCTTATCCTTTGCTCTAAGTCATAAAAACCTTTCTAACTAACACACCAGTATCCAATAAGTATCCACGGCTCAGCTGTTCCTTTAGACCTTTGTTATTCTTCTATATCAAAACTTGCTGCCATCTGTATTCCTTTCTCAGTTTCTACATTCAAAAATCCCAAGCGTACATATCTGTGAGACTTTCTTGTCAAGCTTTCATCCATCCCAACACCATCCCATCTGCTCCCTGCAGGCCACGGACCTCCACCCGGCTGACATCAACGGGAAAGCCGATCCCTACATCGCCATCAAGCTGGGCAAGACGGACATCAAGGACAAGGAGAACTACATCTCCAAGCAGCTGAACCCCGTCTTTGGGAAGTGAGTCTGCGCCTGGAACTGAGCTGAGCCTGAGCTTGCCAGCCCTCAGACCTGCAGCTGTGGTGTCCCATGGCTGCTCCTTCAGCTGGAATGATGGGATTTATCCCACAGTGTGGATGTCCTTCCAGGGTGTCCTCCTTCGCCAGAGATTTATCCCACAGTGTGGATGTCCTTCCAGGGTGTCCTCCTTCGCCAGAGATTTGTCCCACAGTGTGGATGTCCTTCCAGGGTGTCCTCCTTTGCCAGGGATTTGTCCCACAGTGTGGATGTCCTTCCAGGGTGTCCTCTTTTGCCAGGGATTTGTCCCACAGTGTGGATGTCCTTCCAGGGTGTCCTCCTTTGCCAGGGATTTATCCCACAGTGTGGATGTCCTTCCAGGGTGTCCTCCTTTGCCAGGGATTTATCCCACAATGTGGATGTCCTTCCAGGGTGTCCTTTTTTGCCAGCGTGTGGTCAGTGTAGCACCAGGTGTTTAAGACATGAACCTGAAATCTACCTGATCAAGGTGAAACACCCACTTAGGAATCATTAGGCCTAAATTTGAGCGAGAGTAAGACACAAACTCAGCTTCAGGGCTGTTGGGACATCCAGGTCAAGGATTTTCCCTCCTGTCGAGGGCTGGTGGTTGAGCTAAACCCCACCTCAGGTGTCCTGCAGTGACGGATGCAAACAGAACCCCACCCATGGATTGGAGCGGATGCCACGGGTCTGTCCTGAGTGGCAGCCAGAGCCTGCAGCAGCTTTTCTCTGCTTCCCCCAATCCCAGATCCTTCGACATCGAGGCCACCTTCCCCATGGAGTCCATGCTGACCGTGGCTGTGTACGACTGGGACTTGGTGGGCACTGACGACCTCATCGGGGAGACCAAAATTGACCTGGAGAATCGCTTCTACAGCAAGCACCGGGCGACCTGCGGGGTGTCCCAGACCTACTCCATGTACGGGAAAACCTCCCAGCCCTGCCCCACCTCCCCCCTGAACCCTCCTCTGTGTCACCTCCCACCCAGAGCTCCCACAGGAATTGTCCCCCTTCACTACCTGCTGATCCTGGAATGATTTGTTTTGGGAAAAAAAACCTCACACCATCCAATCCCACCAGGGGCAGGGATGAATGGAGGAGTCTGTGCTGTCCCTGGTTTTGTGACCAGCGTTAGGGAGCAGTGGAATGGGTTGTCAGGAGCCCAGGGCAGGTGGGAGGGACTGGGAAGAGAGGTGAGGTCAGGGCTGAAACAGGAGCAGAGCAAACAGGGTGATGCCGAGCATCAGGATTCAAGAGGGATGCACTGGGGATTCCAGGTCTGGGCCAAAGTGGGGTGGAAGGTGTTTGCAAAAGGGGCACAGAGGGATCAAGCCTGCTCTGAAATTTCACTTTTCCTGCCTCAAATTCTTTCCCTGGGAATTCTGGGTGCTTCATAGTGCAGTGGGGTTTTTTCCTGGCAAAAGGGAAAAAAATTTCTTTGTCCTCCCAACCTTTTTTTGGCTGATCTTGCCCTCCTGTTCCCAGCCACGGGTACAACACCTGGCGTGACCCCATGAAGCCCTCCCAAATCCTGTCCAAGCTGTGCAAAGAGGGAAAAGTGGATGGGCCACACTTCGGGCCGGGAGGAAGAGTGAAAGTTGCCAACAGGGTCTTCACCGGCCCCACGGAGATTGAGGATGAGAATGGTATGGCCCTGTGGGATCATCCTATGGGATGGAGGTTCTGGAGGAGAGCAGGGGTCTGGGGGGTGTCTCCTCATCATCCAGGGTTGGAATCTCAGGGTAGTTTGAATCATGGAGTGGTTTGAAATGGACCTTCGAAGGTCGTCCACTCCAACCTGCCCCAGACAGATGTGGTGGGCCCATCACCCAGCCCTGCAGTCACCATCCCGGTACGGGACCAGTTACAGAGCCCTACAGACCCTCCAGACCAGTGGGTTCCTCTTGGAATCACTCAAGGACATCCATGGACACCCAAAGCTGCCTCTGGAAATGCCCTCTGGCGCAGTGCATGTCCAAAGAGCCACGGAGACACCTCACGGCTTTTCCAGCGTTTAGGAAATTGTTATCCATGGGAATGCATTCCCAAACAATGGGAGATGAGGGCTGTGTCCCAACACACTCACGTGTGCCCAAGAAAGGGGGAGACAGGCCAGGAGGGGTGAAGGAGAGAAGGAAAACGTGGTCAGCAGACATGGGACCGGTTCAGACAGGGAAAACTGAATGGGGACCTGAACCTTCTGCAGGGATTGGAGAGAGCTAAGACGAGTTAGGAAGTGCCAGCTGAGGGACAAAGTGCTCCCAAGGGATGGAGAGGATGAGGCAGTTCTTGGAGCACGGGTAGAGGCCCTGGGTGCTTTGTTGTCCCTGTCCCACTTGTCCAAGCTCTCCTTTGTCCTCCAGGGCAGAAGAAGCCGACGGACGAGCACCTGGCGCTGGCGGTGCTGCGGCACTGGGAGGACATCCCGCGGGCCGGCTGCCGCCTCGTCCCCGAGCACGTGGAGACACGGCCGCTGCTCAACCCCGACAAGCCGGGCATCGAGCAGGTCTCACATTCCAACGGGAACGAGGGCAGCCCGTGGGGGCCAAAGCAGTCTTAACCCACCTCAGGGTGGGCAGGTCACCCCGGGAGGCCAGCAGAAAAAATCTCCACTGCCACCCGATCCATCCTCATCCGTTTCACATCCCACAGTCCCTCCTGATTCCCCACATCTGGGCACCTGGCAGCAAAATTCCCAACAGATTCCCAAGCAGAAGGGACTGGGAACCCCCAGGCTGCTGCACACAAAAGGCAGTGCTGGGAATTTCCTGGAGACCCCAAACCTCCTGGAGTCCTGAGGAGGACTCTGAGCCCGTGGCAGAATCACAGCCCTCTTGAGTAAAGGGGGGAGAACAGGAACAGAGTTTGGTTCTAGTTGTTTTGCAGACCCAATTTTGGTCAGGAATCCCTCAAAATCCAGCCCTGGGCTGCCCCATTGAGCCTTTGGCAAGCTCTTTGCAGAGGTTGGGAGCAGAGGAGGGAAAGCTCCCCTTGGTGCTTGGCTCACCCTGGTGAGGCTGATCCGAGCTCATGGAATCACAGAATGGTTTGAGCAGGAAGGGCCTTAAAACCAGTTTCACCCCCTCCATGAGATGCTTCAGCAGGGGTGGAGGAGGGTTCATTGCATGGAAGAAGCTTGTCCCACTCCACATCTGGCATGGCTGGAGTGATGGCCGTGGGAAGAGGGGGACACTGGTGGGGAGGGGACAGGAGGGACAAGGGGAGCTGACTGTGCCTCTCCCACCCCACAGGGCCGCCTGGAGATGTGGGTGGACATGTTCCCCATGGATATGCCAGCGCCCGGCCCTGCCATCGATATTTCTCCCAGGAAACCAAAGAAGTAAGGAACAGCCCAGCCAATTAATCCCAGGAAAAACGGGAGGTTGGGGATGGAGCCTGGCTTCTCCCATCTCCTGCTGCTGCTCCATGGCCAGCCCAGCCCTCTGCTTGGGTTCCTCAGCCATTCCCAGAGATCCCAACACTGGAGGCAGCTCCAGAGCTGCTCCTGAGGGTGGGATCCCACGTCTTCCATCCCCTGCAGTTCCCAAGCTTTCTTGCCTGTGTGAACTGGGAAATTCCATCGTTCCCAGGCCTTGGTGCGGGGCCAGGGCATGCCCAGCCCTGAGCCTCTCCTGGGCAGGAGCAGGGTTATCCCAGGGCAGTTTGGATGGGGCTTTTCCAGGAGGTGATGGACAGAAGGATGGGTGGTGGAAGCTACTGGGACAGCCAGTCATTCCAAGCAGGAAAGAGCAGGCACAGACAGTGCATGGAGAGGGAAGAAGGACATTTCTTCCCTCAATATCCCTTCTAGTCCTTTCTCACCATGCAGGCCTTCATCCTTGGGCCCCTTTTCCTACCCCCAGGGCTGGGATACAGGGATGGCACCAGGAATCCTGATGGGAGCCTCTTGTGCATCCCAGGCAGCTGATGCCTTGGGCGGAGAGAACACCCCTGGATCCCAGCTGGGAGAGGCACAGCATGGGACAGGCAGGAGCAGACAGGAGAAAAGAAAAAAGTGAAGGAATCCCACGGCTGGGCTCAGCCAGGGCACTGCCAGAGGGAGATCCCAAAGGAGGGGGGTTACAGAAGCTGCAAATCCACTTCCTGCACCTGGAGACTCCCTGGCATGTCCAGTGAGGTGCTGTGGCTGTGGCCACGTGTCCTGAGCCTCCCTCCAGCCTCCCCTCGCTGCAGGAGCCGGGATTCTGCTCGTCCTCCACCCACTCCCACTGTGGGAGCCACTTCCTCTGTCACCAAAATTCCCAGCCAAGCAGAAGTGATGGGAAGCTCCCCAGGCTGCTGCACAGTGCTGGGAATTCCCTGGAGACCCTCCTGGAGTCCTCCCGGAGTCCTGAGGAGGACTCTGAGCCTGTTTTGGGGGGGAGGTCACAGCCCTGTTGAGTAAAGGGAGGAGAGTGGGAACAGAGTTGACTTGCAGACACTCTGGTTGTTTTGCAGACCCAATTTTGGTCAGGAATCCCTCAAAATCCAGCCCTGGGCTGCCCCATTGAGCCTTTGGCAAGCTCTTTGCAGAGGTTGGGAGCAGAGGAGGGAAAGCTCCCCTTGGTGCTTGGCTCACCCTGGCGAGGCTGATCCGAGCTCATGTGGAGATCGTGGAATCATGGAATTGTTTGGGTGGGAAGAGACCTTAAAGCTCATCTTGTTCCACCCCCTGCCATGGGCAGGGACACCTTCCACTGTCCCAGGCTGCTCCAAGCCCCATCCAAGCCTTGGACACTGCCAGGGATCCAGGGGCAGCCACAGCTGCTCTGGGAATTCCAGCCCAGCCCCTCTCCACCCTTCCAGCCTGGAATTCCTGCCCAATATCCCATCCATCCCTGCCCTCTGGTAGTAGAAAGCCATTCCCCTTGTCCTGTTCCTCCATCCATTGTTCCACATCCCTCTCCAGCTCTCCTAGAGCCCCTTTAGGCCCTGGAAGGGGGTCTGAGGTCTCCCTGGATCCTCCCCTTCTCCAGGTGAACATTCCCAGCTCTCCCAGCCTGTCTCCATAGGAAGAATCCCATCCCTCTAATCATCTCCATGGCTGAGATCCCCTCCTGTTCTTGCCCTCCCGATCCCTGGGATGGATCCCCGTGAGCAACTCCTTGTTCCTGGCAGCTGGCCCTGCTATCTGGCAGCGTCACCCCGTCCCCTCCTATCCCATTCCCTGTTCCCATTCCCTGTTCCCGTGCCTCACCTCCCTTTCCCTCCCTCGGGCAGGTACGAGCTAAGGGTGATTGTGTGGAACACCGACGAGGTCATCCTGGAGGACGACGACTACTTCACCGGCGAGAAATCCAGTGACATTTTTGTCAGGGGGTAGGTACAGCCCGGAATTCCATCGGAGGAGCCTCTCACGGGGTGGGTGACACTCCCCACCGGGGTGGGACACGGGTGGTGCTGGGGGACCCAACTCTGCTGGCGTCTCCTGTGCTGTTTCCTGCCTCTCCCCCTCTCCTTGGCTGCACATCCAGTGGGCCCCGCTTGGAGCTGTGCGTGCTTGTCCGGAACGCCGCTGGGGTGGTTTTGGAACGCGACATTTTCCTGGCGGGAGAGGAGGTGCCTGGCGTTGCAGCGGTTGAGAGACACGGACCATGCTGTACACAAGAAAAGGCAGTTTATTACACTAATTACCAGCATTTATAGTTCCCTAACTCCCACACAAAATTTCCCACTCCGACCCCCTTGCCCCCGTTCCCTTAGCAGCACAATCTTTTCAGTTCCCAAGCCGCTGTTACATTTTTTTGCGCCAGCAACGCCCTTGTTACATCTTCTCTCGTCAGAGCGGTCAGAGTGACCAAATGTGATCTCTTCACTTTTGTTCCTGCCTTGAGTTTATCTCTCCCATGGCTTCCACTGTCCCAGGGCCAGGAGGTCTGCGGCGCTACCCAGCTCAGCTTCTGTGGCTGTCTGATCCTCCGCATGACATCCCTGTCAGGGGGTGACAGGTCTCGCTGTTTGTGATGCCTTTTAGCACCTAACTCAGGTGCTAAAACAAACGGAATGCCACCTTTATTCAGTTACCCACATGCCTCTGTGCACATCCGAGGCTTCTTGGGCTCTGATAACCTCTGGACCACAGCTGGGGCCCCCTGGGGGGTGCCAGCAGAGCTGGTGGCAGGAGCTGGGTGTTCCTCTGGTCCAGGGGTTTTCCAGATGCCTTGCCATCTGGGCAGAGTCACCAGAACCTGATGCCTTGAGAGGCTCCCCGGAACAGAGGCTAGACAGTGTTAAAGGAATAAAGGAGGTATTCATTAAAAGACCTTCAAAGGACCTTGGGCAGTACAAGAGCCCGGCCTTGGCTACACCCAAGATGGACCGAGATGGACGGCGTGTCAAAAGTTTTCACACTTTTGTAAGTTTTGGTCCATTTCTATATTAGGGTTAATTGTCCAATTCCAGCTCCAGGTTATGCAGTCCCATCCTCCCAGTTTCTCTCCTCAATTCTCTGTTGTTTGCACTTTTTGGGCCTGGAGCTGCAGTGGTGTCCTTGGTTCTGGGGCTGGAAAAGGATTGTTGTGTGTGACTGAGCTGTGAGGAGAACTCGCTGACACCTTATATGAACTTCAGGCTTATATACCAATGCAGTACAGAATGTGGAAAACATGAAAGCTAAAATTTAAGGCATCATTCAGTCCTCTCTACACCCCTCTGAGCTTGTCTTGATGTCCCCTCATGGCATTTCCACGCTGCCACCTCCATTCCCAGAGTCTGGAGCCAAGCTGGTGGTGGTTGTTCTGATGGTTTGTTCCCATCTCTGCTTCACCCTCCTTCAGCAGGAAGGGAAAGCTCCTTCCAGAACTTCACCGCATCCAAGAGTCACAGAATCATGGAATGCTTAGGAGATGGAGATGTTAAACCTCATCCCTTCCCAGCCCTTGCCAGGGGTGGGGACATCTTCCACTCTCGCAGGATGCTCCAGGTTGTGGTCCTCTCTCAACAGACAAATCCCATGGGATGCAGCTCCAAGGAATCCAAGCAAAACCCGGAGCTCTGAGGAGACCTTGGAGCTATCCCAGCAGTTCCATCCCTCTGGAATTTGAGGACCTTCCATCCCTGGAAGTGTCCAAAGCCAGGTTGGACCAGGCTTGGAACAGCCTTGGGCACTTCCAGGGATCCAGGGGCAGCCACAGCTTCTCTGGGCCAGCCTGTGCCAGGCCCTCCCCACCCTCACAGGGAAAAATTCCTTCCCAATATCCCATCTAAATCTTCCCTTCTCCAGTGGGAAGCCATTCCCATTGTCCTGTCCCTCCAGGCCCTTGCCCAAAGTCTCTCTCCAGCTCTGTTCTGATCCCTTTCCATCCTGCTCTGCTCCAGCCTCCCCAGCAGTGCTCCCAGCTCCTGTACAATTCCTTAACATCTCCTGGCCCAGGGTAAGCCCTCGGACAAACCCCCTTGAACTTCTCCTGAAGTTCTCTGTTCCCTCTGGGATCCTCCTGCCCCTTGGATTTGCTGCTGCAGTGTCTGGAGCAGCCCCAGCCCCCTGTTCATAACTTTTAGGTCCTTCCAGTCCTGGAGACACCCTGGCTGCCTGGACAGGGTGGTCCTGTCCCCTCTCCTGCCCCATCTAAACCTGTGCCCCCCTCTCATCCCCCGCGCCCTGCAGGTGGCTGAAGGGGCAGCAGGAGGACAAGCAGGACACGGATGTCCATTACCACTCCCTCACTGGTGAAGGCAACTTCAACTGGCGCTACATCTTCCCCTTCGACTACCTGATGGCCGAGGAGAAGATCGTCATCTCCAAGAAGGAGTCCATGTTCTCCTGGGATGAGACCGAGTACAAGATCCCGGCCCGCCTCACCCTGCAGGTCTGGGATGCCGACCACTTCTCGGCCGATGATTTCCTGGGTACGTGGAGGGTCCAGAGCATCCCACAAACCCCCTGAGCTGCTGCTGGATGGAGCAGGTGGGAAGGGAGGGCAAAAGGGTCTGCAGAGAGTTCGGGACAGGCTGGATCCACGGGCCAAGGCCAAGTGCCAGGTCCTGAACTGGGGTCACACCAACACCACCAAGAACTCCAAGCTGGGGCAGAGGGAAATGCCCTGTGCCAGCAGCTGGGCATGAGCCCAGGTGTGTCCAGGTGGGCAAGAGGCCAGTGGCCCCTGGGCTGTGCCAGCACTGGGGTGGCAGCAGGGCCAGGGCAGTGCCTGTCCCCTGTGCTGGCACTGCTGGGGCACCTCCAGTGCTGGGGACAGCTCTGGGCCCCTCCTGACAGGAGAGCCCTGGAGGGGCTGGAGCGTGTCCAGGGCAGGGAACGGAGCTGGGGAAGGGCATGGAGCCCCAGGAGAGGCTGAGGGAGCTGGAAAGGGGCTCAGCCTGGAGAAAAGGAGGCTCAGGGGGGACCCTGTGGCTCTGCACAAGTCCCTGCCAGGAGGGGACAGCCAGGGGGGTCGGGCTCTGCTCCCAGGGAACAGGGACAGGACAAGGGGAAATGGCCTCAGGCTGTGCCAGGGCAGGCTCAGGTTGGACACCAGGAGGAATTTCTGCCTGGAAAGGGTGCTCAGGCCTTGGCAGGGGCTGCCCAGGGAGGTTTGGAGTGCCCATCCCTGGAGGTGTCCAGGGAAGGGCTGGATGTGGCACTCAGTGCCCTGGGCTGGGGACAAGGTGTGAATTGGGCACAGCTTGGACTCGAGGGTCTCAGAGGTCTTTTCCAACATTCATGTTTCCATGATTCTGAGGTCCCTTTTCTCCACTGCTCCTGTAGCCAAGACACTCCATTTCTCTTTCCCAGAGGTGGCTCAAAGCTTCTCCCCAGGGCAGGAGACACTGGTCCAGCCCATCTCTAGCCAAGGACTTGGCCTTTTCGGCCATGCCAACCTCTGACCTCCCCTTTGTCCTGCCAGGGGCCATTGAGCTGGATCTGAACCGCTTCCCCCGGGGAGCCAAGACGTCCAAGCAGTGCAGCCTGGAGATGGTGACCAACGAGGCTGAGCTGCCCATGATCTCCATCTTCAAGCAGAAGCGGGTCAAGGGCTGGTGGCCATTTGTGGCCAGAGATGAGAACGATGAGCTGGAGATCACCGTAAGGATGGGGGAAAGGGAGGGTTTGCCTCCCGGGCACTGCACTCTTTGTGGACACCCTGCATCCCCCCATATGGCTTTGTTCCCTCGGGACCTTTCTGCCCTGGGAGCATGTCCCAGGCCTCAGCACAGCTCTCTGCTCTCTGCAGGGCAAAGTCGAGGCTGAGCTGCACCTTCTGACAGCAGAGGAGGCAGAGAAATCCCCTGCTGGGCTGGCTCGGAATGAGCCTGATCCCCTGGAGAAACCCAAGTGAGTAGGAGAAGCCTCCCTGCAGCAAGGACCTGGGATTATGGGCTTCTACTCCTACCTGGAGTGCTGCATCCAGCTCTGAGCCCCAAAACAGGAAAGACATGGACCTGTTGGAAAGGGGCTAGAGGAGGCCACGGAGATGTTCTGAGTCTGGAGCCAGGCTGGGAGAGCTAGGGGTGCTCACCTGGAGAGGAGAAGGATCCAGGGAGAGCTCAGAGCCCTTTGCAGGGCCTGAAGGGGCTCCAGGAGAGCTGGAGAGGGACTGGGGACAAGGCATGGAGGGACAGGACACAGGGAATGGATCCCACTGCCAGAGGGCAGGGCTGGATGGGATATTGGGAATTAGGAATTGTTCCCTGGCAGGGTGGGCAGGCCCTGGCACAGAGTGCCCAGAGCAGCTGTGGCTGCCCCTGGATCCCTGGCAGTGGCCAAGGCCAGGCTGGACACTGGGGCTGGGAGCACCTGGGACAGCGGGAGTGTCCCTGCCATGGCAGGGGGTGGAACAAAATGAGCTTTAAGGTCCACGAATCCCTTTTCCATGGTCATGGATTAATGATGGGTGTTTGGCTCCCCTGCAGCCGCCCGGACACATCGTTCATCTGGTTCCTGAACCCGCTCAAGTCCATCAAATACCTCATCTGCACCCGCTACAAGTGGCTCATCATCAAGATCGTGCTGGCCCTGCTGCTCCTCATCATGGTGGCCCTGTTCCTCTACAGCATGCCCGGATACATGGTCAAGAAGCTGCTGGGAGCATGAAGGGATGGAGCCTCTCCTGTGTCCCCAGCCCCCTGCACAACCTTCCCAGCTCATGTCCTTCTCCTCCCTGTGACCTCTGGGCAGCCCTGGGGACATCTCCTCCCTGCTGCTGCTGCTGCTGCTGGGTCTCCTCTTTGCATTCCTTCTCTGTGGGTCCCACTCAGGCTTTAGTCCCAGGGAAATGGGGCAGGAGCATGGCACAGATCCCCAGACTCTGCATTCTGCACCGGGGCTGGGAGAGGTGCCCAGCTGGCTCCTGTGGGAGTCTCCGAGGTCTCTGCCTGTTGGGGTCGTGGCTGGTGCCTTCCTGGGAATCAGGGGAAGGAGTGGGGAGCTGGGGCTGCATCACTGGAGTTGTGGGAGTGCTCTAGAAAGGCTTCTTGGAGGGACGTTCAGAATCCAGGATGGAGCGGGGAGCTGGGATGGAGCAGCTGGGGACGTGCCAGCCCCACCAGAGTGTGGGCACAGATCATCCCCAGTGCCCGTCCCCCACTGCCAGCACTGTCCCTGCTCCACTCGGAGCTCTGGAGTGGATCTGGAGTGGAGCTCCGGCACAGGGATCTGTCCCACCTCAGGAATGCTGGACATGGTGCCCCAGCAGGCCCTGCAGAGAGCCCTGGGGTGGGCCGGGGGCAGACCCTGCCCCTTCCTCCCACGGCTCCAGCAGAGACTGGGATGTGTCCCACAGCTCAAACGTCTTCCCAAAATCTGTGGTGGCTGTGGCTGGACCTCCCCAGGGCTCACAGTTCCTCTGGCACAGGGTGAGCTCCCGGAATCCTTCTGGATTCTCCGTATATTTTGTTTGGCAATTCTCGTGGCTGGAGTCCTTCTGGCCATGTGTGCTCGGGAAGGGCTCTTTCCTTGGCTCTCCATGGTATCCAGCTGCTGCAGAGCCACCTTTGTCAGCTCCTGGTGCACAAGACCCCCACTGAAGAACTGAGAACATCTCAGACATGTTTTAATGAAGATATTACTATTCCAATCAGTCAATAAAAACCAGCTTTCACGTCCGGGTTCTTGTGGTAGTGGGTGTCGTGCTTCAATTCTGACCAAACACCAGGCACCTACAAAAGCTGTTCCTTCAGAAAAAAAATTAACAAAGGGTTAATTGAGCTGAGATGAAGATTGGGAGAAAAACACTCTAAGGGCAAAACAGGTTCAAATTTAAATGTATAAAGCAAATTTATTATTAACAGAGTCAGAGGAGGATAATGAGAAATAAAAGAAGCTTTTAAAACACTCTTTTCCCCCCTCAGCCCCTCCCTCTTTCCTGTGAACCACTAATGCAGAGATTCAGATGAGTGGGGATACTGAGACGTTTATTGTGAGAAACAAGCTGGTGTTACACATTTCTTCAAGACACAGTATTTCCTTATAAGGTATTTCTTCACTGAGCAACCTATAACACGTTGCCACACACTTTAGTGTCCTCACTCGTGGGTGATCACGTGCTGTTCACTCATCCAGCAGGCTCTGGCAGGCTCCTCTGTGACGCCTTGAGAGGCTCCCTGGAACAGAGGCTGGGCAGAGTTAAAGGAATAAAGCAGGGATTTATTAAAAGTCCTTCAAAGGATACACCTTGGGCAGTACAAGAGCCTGGCTATACTCAAGATGGACTCTGAGTCACGAGTTTTCACACTTTTATAAGTTTTGGTCCATTTCCATATTGGAGTTAATTCCAGCTCCAGGTTATGAAGTCCCATCCTCCCAGATTGCTCTCCTCAATTTGCTGTTGTTTATACTTTTTTATACTCAAGGCATCATCTGTAGGGCGTCTCCCACATCGCATTTCTCCCCCCCAAGGTCAGGCAGAGACAAGATATTAGGAAAAAGTTTTTTGCGGAAAGAGTGATAAAGTTCTGGAATGTTCTGCCTGGGGAGGTGCTGGAGTCACCATCCCTGGGTGTGTTTAAAAGAGCCTGGATGTGGCACTGGGTGCCAGGGTTTAGCTGAGGTGTTGGGGCTGGGTTGGACTCGATGATCTTGGAGTTCTCTTCCAACCTGGTGATTCTGTGATTCTTTGTGCTGCCATGGTGTTCTGCAGGCACGTCCCACCGCCTGTAGCTCAATTTCATGTTCTCCTCTCTCTCTACACTTTCCCAGTGCAGCGCAGGGAGACAGGGCGTGGTGGGATTTGGTCAGTTTGTTACTCAAGATCTTAGTCCGCTCAGGGAGTCCTTCCCACGGGCAAAACAGTTTTCCCAGAACTGCTGTGGCGTGGGTCACTAGTCCAAGGGTGCAGTCTTTTAAGGATAGGCTGCTCTAGTTTGGAAGCAAGGGCCCTCTCTCTCTCTTTGGGTCTCCTTTGTCAGCTTCCTTTGGCATCCACTCGCTCCAACATGAGCACTTTTCTTACGGGCTGTGAGTGGATCTCTGCATCCCCCGTGGGCTTCATGGATTACTGGGGGACAGTTTTTCTCACCATGGTCCTTACCACGTAAGGGAATTAATGCAAAACCAGCACACGTGGCTCGCAGAAGAATTTCAGCTCTGACTCTTGGAGCACCTCCTCCCCCTCCTTCTCCCCCGACCTTGGTGCCGCCGTGTTGTTTTCTCTTGCATGTATTCACTTCTTCCTCTTCTCTATCTAAAAGAAAAACTGCAGCCTTCNGCATCTCAGACATTGAAACTTGCTTTCAATTCTATTTCACTTACATGTTTCATGTTCTCAAAGTCTAGACAACCGTATTTATAAGGCTTTCCTATTTCCTATTTTTCCTATATTTTCCTATTTTCCCAACACCCATCAGTACCAACAAGTTCCACTAATTCAAAGATTCTTGCAGCATCCTGCAACACCGAGATGTTTGATTTTGTTTAGGTTCTGCGTTGGGGAATCACTCGCCATGTTTCTACTGCCAGCCACGTGGCCCCTGCTGCCACTGCATGGGCGGTGGTGGCCACCGCAGCGCTGGCGCTATTTAACACCTCTCTTCATGTGGGACTCTGGGAAGGAAAAGTCGCCACTGCCCCTGCCCTTCTGCCCGTGTGGCTGGCTAAGGGCAGCCAGGCAGACAAAACTCCCCAAGGGCCATGCCGAAATAGCAGCTGAGCACTGCGCCACCCCTGGGAAAAAACTGCATAAGCAATGTTTGGTTTTCTTCTTAAATATGTCGTCACAGAGGCATTACCAACCTCTCTAATTGGCCCAGCAGCATGTCCTTCTTCAGAGCCATCAGAGATTGGCTCTGCCAGACGTGGTGGAAGCTTCCAGCAGCTTCTCACAGAAACTACCTCTGTGGCCCTCTCGCCACCAAAAGCTAGGCCATGTAAAACCCGATCCAGTGGGGAACGCCCTTGGCACTGGCCAATTTTCCAGGCCTTTTGTCTTTCTCTGCTCTGCCTCGCTGCTTCCTGGGCATATCCTCTTGGAATTCCTGCTGCCAGGGGGGCAGCTGGGCAGGGACTCCCACGTTGGGGCACTCTGGTGTCTGTCACAGAGAGGGAGGAGACAAGGAGGGCTCCCAGGGCTCTGCTGCTCCCGGAGCTCTTCCAGGGTGTGGAGGAGTGTGTCCACCTCCCAGCACAGCTGGAAAATCAGCAGCTGCTCTCCATCTATGGCACCTCGGTTCCCTGCTCTCTCCACAGCCCTCTCAGTCTGGCCCCAGTGCTCCTCCACACCGATGCCTTCAGTCTGGACTGAATGGTGGAACCATGCATGTGGAATCACGATTAGCTCGGAAAGAATTCGGAAAGAATTACAACTGTTAACGGGCACTTTAGGATCCTGGAGGAAACAGGTTAAGGGATAAGGTTGTTATTAATAAAATTTGGGCAAGGAGATC
>VXAX01004280.1:96766-120643 GCA_013399835.1 Leptocoma aspasia | reverse complement strand
CTTCCAGTATCTGAAGGAAGCCTCCATGAAAGAGGGACTCATTACAAGAGCATGCAGTGGTAGAACAAGGATGAATGGTCTTAAACTGAAAGACAGTAGGTTTAGATAAGAAATAGGGAATAAATTCTTTACTGTGAGAGTGGTGAGGCACAGGAACAGGTTGCCGAGAGAAGCTGAGGATGCCCCATCCCTGGGACTGTTCAAGGCCAGACTAGATGGAGCTCTGAGCAAGCTGGAAGGTGTCCCTGCTCACAGCAAGGGCTTAAAAAAACTAGGTGATCTCTGAGGTCCCTTCCAACCCAGGCCATTCTATGATTTAATTATTTATTTAAGGGAAACAATGAAAGGTAATACACCTGCTAACTTTATTGTTACACGGTAACAAACAACTTCTTAACACAGTCTGGCATAGATATTTTCGAATTGAATCTACTGCAGCAAGACATGTAATTAATTAAATAAAGGGTTCTGAAATCTCATGGCTTTAAAAAATAATGCACCTGGTGCAAATTGTCTCCTGCACTTGGTGCAATAACTCAAAGTAATCCAGTTGGTTAGCACAACAGGAAGGTTGAAGACTGAAGCCAGTGTTTTGAAGTGGGGACTCCCTATATTCATGATCAAAAAGGCTACTCTCAGGACTAGAAAGGATCAGCAGAGAAACTGATCTACTAACTAGGGCATGCTTCACTGCATCAAAAACAACACACCACCACCACTACCCACGAAATACACTTAAGAACCAGCTCAGGTGACTAAGTCTTAAACAAGACTACAAGGCATATAGGAGGAAAGACAGGATCTGATGGATTATGGCAAATTCAAACACAGGATACTGCTTTAGTATCATATAGTTGTGCAAAGACATCCATAAATTACCAGCTTGAAACTCCAAATACCTGTAAAAGAAGCATGTGTAACTTGGGACAAATACAGGGCCATGTGTTAACCCACCTACAGCATAGGAAATGAAGTTCACAACCACAAGACAGGTATAGCTCTGAATCAGTATAAAAAATGAGAACAACTTACCAGAGCAAGTGAGAATTTTAATTCATTCTCTTTATAGGAACTTGCCTTTTTTCCATCTATAGAGTTTTTCTGAACTCAAAACACTGAAGGACCAAGACAAAGTATGCAAGCCTTGGATTCATTTCATGGCAAGGGAATACCCTTCATGCTGGGGACATCAAAACTTGATGGCGTACTTCCTCTAAAAGGAATGGTCATGCAGCAGAGCAACAGCCTGCAGACCTACTCACTGTTGCATACAAATGTTTCTTCCTGGCACAATACTCATTTAAAGTACTAAGTAATAAAGAGCTGCAGCAAGAGACAAGGACAGAAATTAAAACACTGGTATATTTAGAGATGCCAGAGAAGCTCTTTGCCTCGCTGTAAGATCAATGACTGCATCTAAGTCTTCCATCATCACAGGCATTTATTAACTGCTCATCAATGTAGACTGAGGAGGCAAGCAGGATGGCTGTTGCTGTGAGTGAAGGAAACAAGATGAAGGGGCTGCGATGAACCAATACTGGCAAGCTGAGAGTTATTAGTGATCTCTCAACAGAAGCTTCTGGACAAATGACTGACTTGAGGAGCCTTCTTCAAAAAACATCAGCAGGCTCTGTGTCACATTTTGACACTAACCTCATTCAAAATTTTGGAGCTAGCTAAGGGTTTATGCAGGTAAACACTCTTACAGACCTCAAAGAAACACAGAAATTCTCTCCTGCTTTCTGCAATTCAGCGTATTTATAAACTGACTTAATTCTGTCATAACTAAGCACTGCATTCAGCCAAGCTTCCTTGGGTCCCATCATTTCCAGCTGCCACAGATGAAGACACTCACTCCATTTCACTGCCCCACTTGAGAAAACAGAACACAACAGCAGCTGCTTCCTCATCAGTTTACTGTATTTAATAATGCAAGATCATGCAACTGTATTCAGGAAAATAAGCTGGAAGAAGGAAGTGCCACGCCAGTGTCAGAATCCAGCAGCATCCATCAGAAGAACAGTAACAGCCAACTTCTCAAGAGCAAATAGCTGTTTCTGTGCACTTCTGCATGGAAGCCACAAGAGCACTCTTTAACAGAACTCACTATGAGTATTTTGTAACTGTTCTTACTGTTCTCTAATAAGGTAATTGGAATCCAGATTAGGAGGCAGGTGGAAGACATAATCATATTGGAAGAGAAACTTGTGAGAGAGAACTTAAGCAGACCAAATATGTATGCACTCCCTTAAAAGATTTTACTAAATTCTTAAATTACACCTAGGACCAAGAACATGCATCTGATTTTAGATGCCTCAGTGCTACATCTGACCACATCTCTGCAGACATGCTTCCTGAAGAATCATTTGTATTCAACCCTTCCCAAAACCAACTGTGTGTCTGTACATCAACAGGCAAGCTTGTATAACTTGGTTTAAAATTTACCAACAAATTACTCACTCTTTTGTGCTGCCTAGCCAATCTTGCTTTGGTCTCCTCCAGTTCTTTGTGAATCTTCAGGACATGCTTATTCATCTTACGAATTGTGGAATGTAAGATCTCCCAGATATAAAACCTAGAAAAGACACAAAGCTTAAAACACCACATTACACACTACTTCAAAATAGGAAACTAAATGTAGTTTCTTAACAGAAAAATATAAGTGGGAGAATTAAAAAACCTAAGTATATTTTAAGGAGACATCTACCAGAGTGACCGAACACTCAGCATACAGGAAAGCATACTTGTAATGCAAGAAATCTTAACAATCAGCTCTTGCCTATTTGTTGCAGTACACTTCAGAGTCAGAATTTTATTTTATGTACATACTTTCAAGACTACTAACACCAAACTTGACTCCTCAGGTTGAACAGTTCTCCTGAACCCAATATGCAATGCACCAGTGGTGGTACAAGTTATATACCACCGCAAAGGCCAGGACCGTGCCCAGCCAGCAGTTATACAACACACAGCAACACACTCTGTCTAGAACAGTTCCACTTCAGCAGGCTTAGACACTACCAGCAAAATTACATACTAGCAGCAATCTTGTACTGTCACATCAACATTCATACCCCAACTCAGAAAGAAAAACATTTAAGTACATATTTTGTAGGAACGGCAAAAGCCTAATTGTACCTTATTCCACTACTGAGTTTTCAAAGATTGAACTATGTACTGGCAACTTAAAACAGCAAATCAAAGACAAATAGCAGCCCAAACCAAGTTCTTGTTACCTTGTAAAATCATGTGCCAGCTCTGAAGAAAAGATCCAGTTTGCTACTGCAGCACAGTCAACAATTTGTGTCCGAATCATCTTGTCCACAAGCACAGCAATCATCTGTATTTTGTGAAAGACAATACACACAAAATCTGTATAAAATATTCCAGCCTCAGATAAAACCAGAGATGATTTGATGCAACTCTACATCAGTGGTATTACTGAGTAATTTCAAAGACTTTAACCAACTGTGTAGTCTTGCTTAAAACATTTAAAATGAGGGGATCTGTATCAATTACATAAAGTATTCTAATTTTGTTAACAACCATATCTACTTCTGAAAGTATCACTCTTTGTTAGCATACATACTCCCATACAAAAGCAAAAAACACAAGAATCAGAGCTGGACTTGAGGCCTTGAGAGAGATGAGCGCTAGTATTTGACACCAAAGTACTCCAACCAGAGCACATATACCTGTCAGACCACCATAATGAAGGAGCTGCTGTTGGCCTACTCTCCTTGAATTGCAACAGCTTTCAAACATGACAGTAAGCTTTTCTCTACAGGGCCCATTAACTTCAGGACAGAAGGAACGAGCATCGTGGAGTCAGTGGAAAGGCTGACTTGCTACAGGCACTGCACCTCGTGGTTCTGAGGGAGTTGCAAGCCATCTAGCCGGCAACTGCAGAGAAGAGTTACTGACTAAAGAAGATGCAAGCTGTTCAGAAAAAAGGGCTTATCTTAGTTACTCATGTGATTGAATGCCACAGTATCTAAGAACCACAGCCTGCACTGTATTTATCCTTACAACCACCCGTTGTCAAATGAGGAAGTGTAACAAAGCTCCTTTTAAGGAAGGAAAATTAAAATAACTGAATGAATCATACAGAGGACTCAGCACTCAACTTTGAGGTCCCACTATAGTATCCTATGCTCTATTTGTCTTTCTGCATTGCCAGGAAGGATTTCTGATGACTTAGCCTGGTCTTCCAAAAAACACACATCTAGGATTTTGAGAAAATATTTAATCTCAATGTTAAAGTTTCTCTTTATGAAGTCACCACCACCAGCTTGCTTTTAAGTCCAGGGACTAGTGACTCCTGCTGTTAAATCACTACCTGCAGCACCAACCACTCATTAGTGCTTTAAGCCATATAAGCATTGCTGGTCTGAACCAAATCAAAGTATCTTCCCATAGACATGGGAGTAGGGTGAACAGCCTGAAAGCAGGCTCTGGCCAAGTGCCCTGCTGTGAAGGCACCATTCCTTCTGTGTGACAAGGAGTTTGAGGATTTGGGAATAAGAAAAAAGTGCTTGATCAGAGACTGAACTGCAGTAAAAGCAAGAGAAGAAAAGTTCCATGATTAAGTAGAACAGCAAACAGCAGACTTCCCTAAGTTTCGCACTTGAGATTTTTTAAAGGGATCTTGATTTATTAATAAAAATTTAACATGACTAAATTGTCTGGGTTTGAAACCTCCATCTCAGTTTGGTAATGCTGTGATACAAAGGAATGAAGAGGAAGCTGATACAGATATTACACTGCAGTAATGAAATTTCTACTGATCTAGTTAAATGGCAGCAAAAAGTAGGTCAGACTGTAAATGTCACATTTTCAAGGTCAGTAAACTGGGTAATAAGTTAAATATATTTTTAAAAAATCCTCCTTTTTAAAAATGTTTTTAAGAGAGGTGACAGCTTGCATAGGTATCCTCTAGGTGCTCATTTTTAGCACTAGAGAATGGACCACAGGTCTAGTAGCAGATGCAAGGATTACTCCTGGTTCTCAGTGGCATAATTTCTTATAGTCTGGCCTGTGCAACTGAGAGGTACAGTCCACTTTCCAGCACAGAAGTCCACTTTCCAGCAACACAAACAAACAGGCAAGGAATAGGTGAAGTAACTAATGCAGGCGAAGTCAGCCCAAGTTCCTCATTGATTTCTACTCATAGAAAAATGACAGCTGAGGTAACAGAAATTGCTGTGAAGAAACTAAACAGCTTAAACAACTGAGGCATCTTTTGTAGGTCTTTTAGAGTGTTATCTCCTCTGGCTCAAGAGTGAACATTATCACAGCACTGTCAGACTGATGTGTTCTTAACAGCCACTACTGCAGCTCTACTCACCCTGCCCACACACAACAGCTCCAGCATGAGCTCTGTGTAATAACTGGACAGATTTCACCAGCAATTGTTGGGGAAAAAAAAAAAAAAAGAAAGCCCAAAAATCCCTAGGCTTCCACATTTCTAGGATTGTGGCCTGTTTTAGATATGAGCTCTACATCTTATTTAAATTTACATATTTATGTTGCTTTCCAACTTTGAACAAAACCATTCAGCAAAAGTTATTCTCTTGTTCAACAACCAGCATAGTATGAATCTGAGTCTTAATGACAGTCCTTGCCCTTTCACAGTGAACTCTTGAGAAAGAAGCACGCTGATGGTATGTATTTTATGTCCAGCCTTCATTTTAGTAGTAGAAACACAAAATGCAATCTTCCTTAGAAGGATAATAGACAAGTTATTTTTAACGGATATAAAACAAACTATACATTTTTTTATTCACATATGACCTCTGTGAGTTGAAACTCACAAAGATCCTTGACATTCCAGCCTCTTACCTGTGGATGATTCTTCCAAACCTCATATACAACCCTCAGAACATGAAGTTTCCCCTCATCACTTTCAGCAAGTGTTTTGAAGACTTCATGAAACCTTTTAACAGAAGTAAGTAGTCAATGGATAGGCTGGGATCAGGTCAAAAGAGCAGCAGATATAAGGCAAGTGGTTTAGATTGGCCAAAAGAAAACAATGTGCCGGTCTACAGCATTTCTTAGACAACTGTTCCCTGGAAAATATTACCACACTGAGCTAAAATAGTCTACAAAGAAATGACATCTCCTAAAAGCAACCTCCATGCTAGTGGTGAACCTACTTCCTGAAGCTAGGCTACATTTCTCAGGCTCTCAAAAGCAGGAGGCACTTTCCTGCTTCATGTGCTTATCTATACACAGCTGAACCAAAATTTGCTGCCTTTTTAGCCTTAGACCTTCCTCTTAACGTGTTTCTGCAACTTCAGACACTTATCCTAAGTGCCTCTTTTCCAAGGAGAGGCTGCTAAAAGCATCTATTTTAGCAGTTACTCTGACTGCTACAAAGCATTCATAGCCCAGCTTATTGTAATATAACTATAAAGCATAAGAGGCTCTTCTTGATCTCTTGGCTGCCACTGCTGTTGTGCAGCAGAGAAAATACCATGGTCTAAGTATTTGAATTACCCTGCCTCTTTTTACTGCTGACTGCAGGTTACTACCTGCAGCTTCTTATCAACATTGCCTCTGTAGAGCTTCCAGGTGCACGTTTTTGTAGTAGTTTTATCTGTCTTTAAGGACAGATAGAAAAATAACTCATTACGATGCATGTGACTACCTTTCATGTAACAAAACAACTTAAAATCAACTCCAAAACATAAAGGATTAAAAATGTTATTCTAATTTTGCTAAAAATGGTGCAGTAAAAAAAATCTTTGCAGTTCCAGCATATCTTTAAGGGATGAACCCCAAAGTCTTTTAGCATGGATTTTACTCTGCTTTGATAGACAGAAGAAATTAACAGCAGGCTGTTTTGAAGTTTTGTGTTTTCTTTTTCTTTCCCTTTTCTTAATACAAATGTAATTGTCCTAGATTCATATTCATAGTACAAGGTATTGTGATGGCAGCTACACAGCCATTGAAATGTAGGGAGAGTCCCTTTTTCTTTGCCATAATCAGCAAATAAGCAATACAAAAATGAAGTCATTTTCCAAACCTGTCTCATTTACATCACGCGGCTGCAATATATATATATTTCTATTAATTCCATTCATGTATGTATAATCTAGGATTTACACTACCATTCCTTCAGTAAGCAATGCCATTAGCTCTCCTAGCCATATTGCTTTGTGGAGTACCAACACCGCTGAAGCTTGTACTCCCCACTTTTTTTATCATGCATTTCACTGTCAGAATTAAACTGTTCTGTGAACCCCAAAATAATGCACATATTGTACTTACTTTGCCAGGGCGCTGAAGGAGTGGCTAAAAGACTTTGCAGCTAGATGGAGCAGAGTCTGAACAAAGACTTCGATTTTCAGAGGGTTGAAAGTAAATCCTTCACCTGCAAGTTATTTGAAGTTGAAACTAATAAATACTTCAAGTAAAGCATGTAATCTACTCATACAGCTGTAGAGATAACTTGGGGATTTAGCTAATTTCACAAGAGTTCCATCAGTAGGGTTCTGCAGGGCTGAGCAAGGAGCTAGTAAAGACTCCCACAAAATGTGCTGTTTCAGGCTCCAATTCTGCCATGGAGAAGATATGCAGAAAGCTTCTTCACCAACATGGAATTCCATCAGAGACACAGCCACCCCACCAACATGTGACAGCACTGATGGCAGCACAGAAAGTCAGCAAAGGAAACTGCAGCTGTGCACCAAGATGAGGGCCTTGGAAGGCCATAGAGATGGGGTGTGGGTGAGGTAAGGATTATTAATGTACAGAGGCTGACCATCTAGGATATAGGAGAAGGGTCCACCAGGCATGTACACCAAATATAGCTACTATGGTGAATGGTGTCAGGTGCCCTCCTGCACCTGAAGAAAGCAGAAGGAAGAGCACTAATTAGTGCGTAATGCCCAAAGCAAATCAAGAAACATGACAGTGGATGCCAGGGGAAAAAAATTCACCAGATCATTGTTGCTCTCCGCCTGTGTAGCTGAACCCTTGCAAATACAACAAAAACAATGAAGCATTTGCCATTGTTTAGATGAGTTCTGACTCTCTCTCACATCCCTCACTCCATAAAACACTCAGGCTCTAGGAATCAGTGCTGCCTGTGGCTGCAAAGCTAAGTGAGTAGCCCCAGTGTGAGTTTTCCTCTGTGGAACATGCCTGCCGGGAGGCTGGCTGTCCTATCTGTTGCGGGACTGCACTGAGGGCAGGGAAGCCCATAGGGCAGAATGACTGAATTTCAGAACTGGCCTCTGCCGCTGAAAGCAAAGGGGATGCTAAATGCTTTTATTCCGTCAATAACTGCAAAAAACCACACCTCAAGCACCAGGTTACCTCTATTAGGAAAAACAGGCAGGCCTCTGCATGTAAGATATTTACAAAAAAACTAACAGTGGTGTATTTACTGCTAAACTGAAACCAGCCACTAGAAGGAAAAGCATACAGGTCCATGAACCAACACACTCATGGCTCCAAAGCATGGCAGATCAGTCTACACACAGAATAAACGACAGCTTGTCAAAGCCTAACACCTTGTATCTTACCATCATCATCATCCTGGTTTGGATTAGGTACGTCTTTTAAAATGCTGAAGATTTCATCATTGCTGGCCTTATTTTTAATTGCAATTGTTAAACAGAGTGCCACAGTATATCCAGGAAGAGACCCTAAACAAAAACAAAGAGGTCAAAAATATGGAAAGGCAAGTAAGTGACCATTTTAAACATCAATCTGCCTTGCAGAGAAACAAGTACCCTCCCCAGCTACACCTAAAACTTGGTGTTTCCAATATCATTGCCAACATCAATATGCCATAAAATTGATCAACACATTTTCTGGTCTTCATGTTAAATTCAAAATTTGGAGTAGAACGTTTAGACCTGAGCTCAGGCAATCACGTTCCTCATGTGATTTTCAGTTTCAGTTCAAAGCTCTATTTCAGTTTCCACCAGGTTTCTAAAAATACAATACTTTCTTGTTTTTCCTCACTGTATCTTTGATGATGACACTTTTATGCTTAGGACTGTATTTACACTGAGCAATAAAAGGAATAATAAGGTCTGTCTCTGCCTCAGTCTTTATGGTATCTGTTCCTTCTGTATACTCATTAAATCAAGTTTACTGGTAAAATATTCTAGTGCTTCATGAAGTTCAAAAAATGATTTCTCATTATCACTTCAGATGCTGATTTCCATAGTATTGTGCTCAAACAGGTGAAATAGATGAATTGTCCAATTTTAGACTTCTGGCAAATAATACTGCACAACACCACAGCCACATCAGCAATAGTAGCTTGATGTATCTGGATTTTCTTTGCTTCAAAAGTAGCAGACAGGTTTTTATTAGAGAGATCCAGGCTTAATACACATTAATTGCTCATGTGAAGCATATTTACCCATACGAAAATCATGCATATTTATTTGAGCTGTATTCTTTTTTATGAAAACAACTCGTATTACAGTCAATCTAGTGTGCTTCCTTGCTCTGAAATACTGCTTCTTCAACTTGACTAGATTCACTACTAATTTTAATACTTACTATTGCTCTCATCTCCGTATTTGTAGATGCACACTGGATTAGCAGGACTGAGGACAGAAAAACTTGCAGGAACAATGTCTATTATTCGCTGATGGTAGGAGAGTCTGGAAATAACAAATTCCACAGCAGTAGAATTAAAAATGGAGTAACACCACAGCTAATGGCTCCTTTATCATGTTTTTTTCTGTATTTAATGTCCATAGAACAAGATTCAGGATGCCTATACAATAGAATGGTAGTTTCTGCTGGGTAGTAAGACCTAAGTAAACTAAACTTACTAGTAGATGCTTTCCATTTGAACTCTGGGATGCTAGAGTTTCATCCTCATACAATTAATTTGCCTTATGAAAAGGCTACCTGGTAAGAAGTTTTATGCAAAAACCTGAGATGTGCTGCAGAAAGCTAGTAAGATGTCAGTATTCAAAGCAGGAAAAATATTAAACCAGACATCTTCATTTAACTTTCCAGCTTCATTTCACTCTCACAAAGGCTTATTTTGCTATCAGAGTTTTCAGTGAAATGGAAGAGTGCCACAGAAAAAAACCGCATTTTTTGTGCAGCACAACACTTTCACACTTCCAATATGGAATTCACCCAAACCTTGATTGTTTTCATGCAGGATGCTAAACAACACAAGCTTTTTCAACATTTTGCTCTTTCTCTTCTATACTACCCTAATCTCAACAATTTTAAGCCCAGACTACTTATCAGAACTAGTGGTTATGTAGTCTTGTTGTGTTTGGAGATTTTGTTTGACAGTTGTTTGTTAGTTTAAAGTAAACAAATGTCAGAGGCACCTAGAAAAATCAAGACTAGATTCTCAATTTTTAGTACAATTAAGGTCAGTTCCCTCTATTTCTGTGAATGCTGAATAATTTCCAAGAATATAGCCTAAATTCTATTTCTTTCTATGCCTATGATGAAGCCTATCTTCATGTTACTACAGGTGTGCATGGATAGCTCACTACCATCTGCATCAAAAACTGTTTCTCCCTCTCTTTAAAGCAGTGTCTACAGCAGGTAAACCAGATTAAAAATCATACAAACAGACTCATCTTTTAACTGAAAACTGATTGTAAGAACAGATGTGCCCAAGAGAAGAGTCAAGTTCAAAGGATTGACAGTATTTAGATGAAACTTTGCCTTGAATGCAACTATGGAAAGATCTTACTTACCGCATGCACTTTTCCAAAACCTCTCTCACAAATTTGGGCTTGGGTTTTTCAAGGTCCTGAGTAAGACAATCTGACCTATCAAAGGACAGAATACAATGGATTTTAGCAAAAGCATTTAGTCTCTTTTTGGCTTGGTTTGACAGTACAGAACAGTCACAGCCTGAAGACAATGGGGGTGCTGGACCCTTGGAGTGTAGGCACTTTTAAGCCACTGAGGTAAGTTAATCACTACTTCCCTACTGGCAATTAGCATTGCTGGAATCTCATCTCTGTGTGATAAATTTTCAAGCAACCTCCCTTCCCCCACCACATTAAAAATAATTTGTGGCTATGATTAGCTGGGTTTCCCTTTCCTTAGGAAAGGAACCTTGAGTCATTTCATAGTCTGTTTCTCCCTCAGCTCTTCCAGCTGATTTCAAACGCACTGCAGGTAAAGAAAAGCCTGAAATACAGTTACTTGCAAGATTTGTGAAAAATGGCACCTTGTGAGAGAGATCCACAGAAGCACTGTCATCAAGGAACATCCAGGCAAACTAAAATAATCTCTTTGAAGGCTGCTGCCTGGTCAGTCAAAATGGATGCATGCCAGGATAGCCACCAAGCACTTAATTCCACAAAAGGACAGTGCAAGAAACTTAAGTAAAGCCACAGAACCTTATTAGAAGAAGGGCTGAACCCCTCTCCACAAGGACTCTCAGGCAGTTCACCTACAGAAAGCAGGCACAGTCACAGGCTGTGGAAACTACTCCAAGAAGGACTTGGCCTCAAGAGGATCTCCCTTGCTACATGGGGGCCTGGAATGGAAATCTCAGGGAACCTGTGCTCAGACATTAATGGACTCCAGGGAGCTCCTGCTAGAGATGCAGGTCCAAAATGTGGCACACTAAGAACAGGTGGCAGGGCAAGCTCTGATGGAACTTCAGGCACTAGGATTTGGCAGGCGGAAAAAGACCACAAGGTCTCAAAGATAAAAGCTGTAATGAAAGGTTTAAGGTAGGGCAGAGAGAAAAACAACAGAATGAATACAGGATACAAAGAGTCAGCACCAACTATTAATGTAAAGAAAAGATATGTGGAAGCATTTTGGAAAGTTTGCCAGCAATTGACGGAAAGTGCAGGACAAATTAAAGATATTACATTTCTGCGTCCCCTCTTTAAGGAATGTTTACACTGGCTTGAGATTTACCGAAAAGTTCACCAGGGACAATACAGCTACTAAAGAGATTACCAAGATAATCTACCACTGAATGCTGGTGGACAGATAACAAAAGGTCTCTGATAAGATAGAGGAAAGCCATTAACAGGGCCACCACACTGTGACACTTTCTGGATGTATTTGAAATGTTAAGGTTTTAGCAATATCAGGTTTGAATCTGACCGACAGAAACTTACCAGTCTTCCCAGCTCCAACGGAACTGAAAGTTGCTCAAGTGGTGAGAAAACCAGTTAATAAATCTTGAATAAAAGAAAAAGAAAGCTCTGTTAAATGTCAGAAGTGCAGGAAAACTTCCAGTTGAGCTTTTTTTAATAAACGCATTTTACTTTTCCAAGACGAGCCAAAACTCTAAGCTACTATAGTGTTAAACAGGCATTTATGTTGACAGATACAAAAGACTCAGTTTGGAGAGTCAGAAAGAAGGTTTTATGGACAAATAGCCTGTCATGCATTTCACATGAAGAAGTATTTAACTACCAATTAAAATGTAAACTCACTGTGAATACACAACTTTCACATTTTTAATAAGTCATCAACCACTCCTACTCAATGCAGACTTCACTGAAAGGCTAAAATCACCACCATGCTCCTCCTCTGGGTGGCACATACGCCATCAACTTCTCTTCCAAGTCACGCCCCCGACCACTAGGGAGCAGGCACAGAGTGCAGCAGTGCGCTACACAACCATGAACAATTCTGACATGGAAAAGTTGTCACTGATCTAAACTGTCCTGCATAGACAGCCGCTCTTGTGACCTCTGAGGGGGCATTCCTGGGAGAGAGGCAAGCAGTACATCCTCTGCCTTCTCTGTAGATCATTCAAAGTCAGAGCTCACAAAACATTTTGGATAACATCAAGTAGCTCTAACAAGGCTTTCTGACTAGTCTTTCCACAGCCTCTTTGTTTTCCTCTACACTGGATATCAAGGAATGTTCTCCACCAATTCTGAAACATTTACCTGTCCACACATGTTGTATTCATTGTGTCCAAACGCATGTAGAGCATTTCTGTGGCTTGTGCAAGCTTAAAGTTTCTTATTAAGGTTTACAAAAAAGAAGTAGGTAAGTTAGATGTTTTTCCTTTCAGGTTTTTAATAGAATGTCATCAACTTTTTGCACTGGAAGCTCCCTGAGCCTACTCCAAAATCAGGTAAATCAAGTAACTCCACAGTGGAAAAAGCGAAGAACACTGTGAGTTCCACCCTCTAATCCCAACCTGTTCTTCCATTATTGCAACAAGACTGCTGGCTTCTTCCACAGAAGGACAGAATTCAGATCATGCAACAAGCAATGCAAGTGTTACAGGAAATGCTTCCTGCAGATACTGTGAAATATTAATACTGTAAAATATTAATAGTATTTATTACTGTCCCATCAGCCACAGAACAAACAAAATAAAGACTGCATTTCATAAATGCTCTTCAGGAGGACAGAAAGGATACAACTTGTGGTAAAGAGCCAGGCTGAAGTTTGCACAGCTCAATCAGCAGCGTTGTGTACATGACTTCAATATGTGGTGGAGACGGCAGTTGAAACAACTCTGCAAATATTACCTGTGGGAGAGGAAATCACAGAGTAAGAGCACAGTCCAATGTGTCCTGCACAACTCTCAGCTTCACAATAGTTGCTATCAATCTTAAACAATTACCTATCCCAAAAGACCTATATTTTTTCTATCAAATGCACATTCCAGGACAAAAAGAACCAGTAAGAGGTAGCTGTAACACAACACTGTACTAACACAGTCCACTCTACCTGCTCTCATCATTTCATACTAACACAACACCACCATTACACATCTATTATGTCTAACAAACATAGCACGTAACTGTAGACATGGGCATAGTAATAACATGACCTACTGCAGCGATACCATGTGATCTGAAAAATGCAGAAATAATCTGATCTTCTGAGTAGTAAATAATGAAGCCTAAGCATTTAGTATGAAAAGAATATATGGATTAAAATTACGTTTATATCTTTTCCATTGTTTCCTCTTTTCTCCTATACAAAACCATATATAAATAAAGTCACACCTTTAAACGGAGAATTACAACCAGCATTTCATACAACAAATATGCTCAATCACCCCTTGGAAAAACTCTTCTAAGAAACATGAAAATAATCCTGCAGACAGAATTTGTGGTTTTATTTTAAGGTCTGCCTATAATAATAGCATGTCAGCCTCTGAGTGCTAGAAAAAAAAAAGTCATCACTGTACAACATCCACCTCTGAGTTTGTTTATTTTGTATTCCACTCTCAACCAAATTTAAATTCCATCAAAGGAGTCAGGAAACTTTGATTCATTATGGTTGATCAGCTTCCTCTTTAAATTTCTGAATAAAGCCTAAAGGAGCCTTTTTTTTTCTTTAGAAAAGTCTTGCTTCTGTAAGAAATCAACATCCATTTATAGATTCCAAAAACATCACATGAAAACACATTGGCTAGAACTTGTTTTTTTAAGCAAGGACTTGAAAGCATGAAGAGACTATAAGATGCTGGGGAACCATTCTGTGTCAGCATAATTTGGACATTTTGTTCAGACAGATATGGCCAAAAGTTAGGGAGAACTCCATTGGGAAGAAAATGGCTCCATTTTTCAAGATAGGAAGTAATAACTGGACAATCAGTTCTATTGTGAAAATCAGTGAAATTTCACAAGAAAAGAAGGGAATATTTAAAGTGTTAAGTCATAGAATTTGTACACTTTTAGCTTTTCATCACTTTTTACAGCACTTCAAGATACTGGAGGTAAAATCACTAAATATTTGTGTTAAGGCATAAACATTAAGGCATAAAATTATGCCTAATTTTAATACAGTTAAATGTAATAAATTTAATACCGTTCTGAATTAAGAGTAAAAAAAGAACAAAGGTGACCCAAACTCATGCAATTTCACAGCAATCAGAATATCTGGCATTTTGGCGGCAAAAGGAATTCCCAATCCCACTTTAAGATCAATATTCTACATGGGATTATTTCTTGTCATAATTAGCTCTGAAAATCATACTTCTAATTACTTCTTCATAAAGCCTTTATACAATAAGTTGTTTTTACTGTACTCTGTTAATTCCTCTGAATTTTTGATGAAAATCAGTTAAGTTTTATACAGCTCTGCAACTTGAAAACACTTTTCAATGAAGGCCATAAAAGAAGACCTGTGCTGCTCTGCTGGTAACAGTTATTTAGAATTCTCTAATAAGGAGAACCTCCCAGAGGAAACATGTTGCTATTTCACTACAAGCTCTTTTCAGGGCTAGTAGGAGAAAATAATTTAGAAGATCCAAACATAAAATCATGCAGAATGGTTGAGTCTAACTGGAGATCATCAAGTCAAAATCTCCCTGCATAATGCACGGTCACCTAGAGCAGGTTGCTTAGGGCTGTGTCCCGCTAGGTTTTGAACTTCTGCAACTCTTCCAGTGCTTAATCACCTTTGCATTAAAACCAGATTCTTCTTATGTTTAAACCAAGTTCCTTGAATTTCAGCTTATGTATGTTTCCTCTTGTATTTTAGTTTAAAATTGAATGCACCAAGTTAAAATGACAACAAAAGCACAAGACTATCACTCAACTGTACATAATCTGCTCCTTTAAAAGCTGCTGGTTGAATTTAATAAAATTCTGGTTGATTCGCAAATCAAACTGTAATTTAAGGAACCTATAATGCAACTAACAGGGATGTGTTACTCATGAAATAATGGAGCACCAAAGAGGTGATCTGTAAAATCCATACCTCTACTATATGGTAGTTCAAAGGAATTTTGTTATTTCCTGGATAGCTCAACAGCTGTGCAGCACTGTAAAACAACAGACACATTAAATTCAAACATAGCACAGCAAATGTGATATAAAAATCAAGCAAGAGAGTTACAGAAAATGCTTAATTCTGGGCAAGAGTTCCCATAAAAACAGCACCAAACAAATCAATAATCCTTCCAAAATCTGTTATTCAACCCAAAGAGCACTTAAGAAACAGCACAAGGACTTGCTAGCACTGCCTAAACTACAATACCTAACAATGTACTCTCTGGCCTGCAGTAACATTGCTTGAACACTATCCTGCTACCCACAATGGTTTAGCACAGAAAGTCACAGTAATCTGTAATTGAGGCACGTGTACATGAGAAGGGAAAAAAAACCTACCCCAAACAATTAAATGTTCGGAATGACTTGAAAGCACAATTAAGCTAACGGTTTACATAAGAAACTCTCATGTTTCAAATGCCTTATCTTTAAATCAGGTCATTATCCCCTATCATTTCTGCAAAGCAAACCACTACCTCTGGCACATCTGGTATCTCTCCTGGTCTTTTACTTTCCTCTGAGAATTAATAAAGACTAATGGCAACACTATCCTACATAACACATCCTAACAATAATCCCACTAACGGCAACAACATGGAATTTCTAGTTTCTGCTGGATCAAACAGCTGCAACCACAAAACTTGATCACATGCCATCACCAAAAACATTATTTCTGCCCATTTCACGCGTATTATTCATGGTTTGCTAGTTTTCATACAGAAGTGTGACAGCTGTGGCAAACCATCTTGGTTATCAACTGCCCACATCAGATAACATTTGGGCACAAATGAAGAAAAGTGTCCTGCCTGCCTCCCGGCACAGCCAAACTGAAACTAATGAAATCTGGCCCTGCAGTGACTCCCCAGAGTGAACTCAATTATCTCTGGCATGTAATTCCCACAGGAAGCACGAGGAGGTGTCCATAAACACCAATGCTCAGTCAGCTGCAGACACCAGCTCCATGCTCACTGCCCAAACTAATCAGCATTCCAGGAAGCACAACACAACCACATTTTCCACAGAGGTCCCAAGAGGAATAAGGCGTGTTTGTATACTTTTTGCAGAACATTCCTTATTATCAAGGGATTCCCTTCCCAAGAAACCACTGCCCTCTGGATTACAGAGACTCTCTGTTATCTGGATGTTATGGATACACAGTATTCCAGGCAACAGTCTCAGCACAGATAATTGTAGTAAATAAACTTCCACCACCAGCTTCAGGAAACGTTTGATCTGGAGCTCTTGCCCGGCCAGTGCAGGACAAATCCCCGCTGGCACCAAAGCCATGGCAGTATTTAAAAAGTGCCACAGCCCCCCAGTAACTAAGATGCTCCTACCATGTCTTTCTTTCTTTCCAGTGGGATTTGATGATGCAGTGGAGGTTCTCCTCTATTACAAATCTCTCAACGGAGTGGCTGCCAGGCATGACAGGACCCTGGTAAGAAAAGAATGAAGACTCATGAAGATCACTGCTAATACAGTGGCACCACAGGCAGCAAGCTTTCTTAGACACATTTACAGATAGAAAAAAAGTAGTCCAACTCCCACATAAACACCATGAGGTCTCAACTGCCCTATATCCTTCAGGACTGAAAAGTTGGTGTGACACATTTTCACACAAACCTCAGAGTCATTCATGTTTAAAACAAAATTTATACTAGGACTCATTACAAGAGGCCAGTAAGCAAAGGTAAAAGGCAGCAGACTCAGTTTTGCTGCTGGCCTTCCAACCACTCAGGGTCCTGGGAGAGAGGACATCACACTTTCACCAATATTGACCCAGGAACCTGACTGTGAAATCCACTCACCATTCCCCACAGCAATCACGTACCTCAGGGTCATCCGTGTAGTCAAACATCCTAAAAATAACCCTTGGCATTGGGTATACAGAATCTTCAGTGTGAGGTGGGGGTGTGAAGGGAGGCAGATTGTGTTGCAGTGCCTCACAGAGCACGCTGTCAAAAGCCAAGTAAGGTCTCAGGATGTGCCGCTCTTGCCAACGGTCTTTTTTCAATTTCTGAATCTGAGACCAAAGGCAGTCTAAATACTGAAGGAAAAGGTGAGAAACATTAGATCTGCTGAATCTCTGAACAAAAAGAGCAGTTTCCTGAACTATCTGAAATGTATACATTCTACACTATATTCAGAAAAAACCCAAAGTTTCTTAAACTGCTGATCCAGTAAACCAACAAATAATTTAAGAACTCTAAATGCCAGAACTATTCCTAAGTCCATAAAGTTTTGTGTCAGTAAAATTTAACTGCTGGCAATTTTTAAAACACCAACAGGCACCTCAGGAGTCCCAGAGAAACTACAGCAGTGAACAATCACTACTCTTTGGTGGTATTAAAAGAGTCATAATATCCCAGCATGCTCACAGAGATGGCACTGACACCTGTGCAACTGGCAATAGTCTTGCTTTATTTAATTATTCCAGGAAGTCTGGAGGCCTGTGGCCTTACTGAACGCAAGTTTCAAGTTGTAACATTTACAAGAACTGTTTTTACATGGAAGGGCTTTGAATTTTCTAAAATTATGGCACTACAAAACATGAACAAAACTACTAACAATTAGGACCTGATGTGAACAGTTATGTCTGCAAGTACGGTGGGTCTCAAACACAGTCAGCCAATCTCTCCTCTACTGAGCTAAATGAAATTCAGATACTGGGCAGCCAAAAAACTCATGCAGACAAACTGATCATAATCAGAAAGGCCATCCCTCCAAACTACGTTTAACAAGATAATTTTTAAGATTGTGACTTAATTAGAACAGTGAACACAATCCAAAAGGATCAAGTTGCAAAATATCCCAGAAAATCAATTTAGATCCCGCTTTCCAACATTTGTCCAGAAAGTTAAGGGAAAGAGAAAACCTCAATAATATACAAAACGGCAAATCCCACGTAAGCCAGCCAGATGCCACCTCTGCTGTCCAGTATTTTTGGCTTATTTGTAAAGGAAAATAGCACAGTAACTTCTGCATACAGTTTCTATGTATTTGTTAAGCATTTTCTTGAGATTGAGAAAAAACACAGCTACTACAAAGGCTTCTTTCTTGCAGAGGGAAAACATTTAAGGGTAAGCAAGGAATTACATACATTCTGTTTCACACAAGAAGTCCCTTTAACATGAAGCCCTATAACCTGCAGTTCAAAATCAAACACTACAATTTACTCCACAACATTTCCTCAGGGGCTTGCAACAAACAACAGAATCCCCTCCTTACTCAACTCAACCTCTTATTTCGGCCTAATACTTGGAAAAGAATTCCCCACACAGAACTTGTTGGAATCAATGGCACACACCAGACAAATCAAAGCATTCATATTCTTAGAGATGCCTTCTAATTTCATGATAAAAGAACACCTTAGTAAAAAATTATTTTTCCAACTTTCTGAAGGAATGAAGTGTGAAGTTTAATCACCTCTTCTTGTGGATGTGGTTTGTCAGCAGTCCACACTTGCAGCATGGGTACATGAATCTTCTGGCGGCGTCTGTTTAAACAGGAGAGAATATCTGACCTTTAGTAGACTAATTTAGGGCAGTAGTTTTGTTTTTATTGTCAGTGTGCTACTATTCACTCTCTTCAGCTGATGAAGCCCACAGTAGATAAAAACTAGGTTTGTGATCACTTATCTCTGTTATAGTATCTTGACAACATTAACTTGAAGCACCTAGACAGAAAGCAGCGACACTACACAGCACTAACACAACAATTTATCCATATTAACAGAACACTTACAACTCCAGCTGCTTCAGCATGAGCAGAACAAGACCTTAAACATACCCTAGAACTAGGCAAGACCATAAAGCTTTTTAAATTCATAAATCCCTCCACCTACTGCCTTTTTAGGACTTTGTTCCTCCCACAAAATGGTTCACACCTAAAGGTTTAGAATACTTTAAGGCGAACAATAATCAACACAATTACTTCACACTTAAACAGATACCAAAGAGTGTTTCTAACCAGTTACAACTTACTTCAGGTAACTTTCTGCCTGAGACAAGAGACGATCCATTTCAGCATCCTTTTTCTCATATAACTCCTTTCCAACCCAAGGCAAAGATGACAGAAATGCAAACATATACCAGTCACACCGCACCTATAGGAAGGTAATATACCAAAATCTGAGTATACGAGCTCCAGCAGATTTTGTACATACACACATTTTAATTTAAAACATCAGCAAGTTGTTTTGTGGGAAAGACCAGCAGTTCCAGATTGGATAGTCAAGGCATAAGAAAAAATATTCATGCTTGAAAAGTATAATTTTTCACTTCAACGGTGTTAGGCAGACTTAAAAAAAATGGGATAAATGGCATCACTTTCAAAGTTCTCCTGGATATTGTCAGTATAGCAGAAAAGCTGGGCATTCTGCAATTGCCAGAGTAAGGCAAAATAAATTCAATTCGGCCACTCCACTATAAAGAACTATAAATACTTTCTTATTGTATACATATTTCCCAGTTGCCACAGGCTCCTTTTACCAATGCTCAGGAAACTGTATGTGTCAATCCATTTAGGTTGCTCTCCCTAAAACCTCCCTCATCTAAGCATAAGGGCAGAACAAATGGTACAGACAAATTGTGAAACAGGCCCAGGAAGCCTACAGATCTTTTGCTTACTTGTGGTACGTCCTCCTCCTGTGTCACACTCACAAAGTTCTCAAACATAGCTACCATTGAAGGTGCAGCTATTACATGGCAATTCACAAGATCGGACAGAAAACGTACCTAAAGAAGAGAAAAAAACGTTCAAATGAGTACTTTTTAAACTGGCTGCACAATAACAAACAAATCATTACTGAAATGATTAAAACAAACCACCAACAGAAGTATAATACTCATTCAGTACCACAAAGGCTGAAATACTGCACACTGTACTGACTCACTTTTCAATTACAAGCATCATACATGCTGCCTAATATATTGTTCATTATGATGTCCTTAATCCCTCCCACTGCAATAACATCATAAGGATAATATTCCTAATTAAGGAATGGTGGGAAACATGCAAACTGATACTAAAGAAGAAAACCCTTGTACTTCTATCTACTCTGTGCAGTATCAGATTACTATTAGAACAGAAGTTCCAGCAATTAGATCTTATTTGCAAAAGTGTCCTACAGTTGACTGAACATCAGTCTCTTGATTAGAATCTTAATTTTCACCAGTAGGATTCAGCAGAAGGCAGGGAAGTTGGCAGTGGGCTTCTAAATCAGACACTGTTGAAGATCTAATACCTTTCAGCAGACAAAATCTATAAGCAGCAAGGATGGAGCAAAGGGTTTCAAAGACAGGCAGCACTTAAGGCTGACTGCTTGATCTTCACCCCTCATCAGCAGAATGAAACCAGCCAAAAAATAGCTTTTAAGAACTACAGTGTTCATTTTCTTCTCAAATTTTTTTCCATGGGAGCCACAAAATTGTCATGTACCTCTGAATACAAGGAAAGTGCATTGACTTTCTTTTACCATTTACATTTGACTGAAGAACAAGCAGTAGAAGCACCTCTATTTCAGGCAAATTACATTTTTCACTGTGAAAAAGATAGTTGGAAGGAAATTTTGCAAATGTAATATGACTTCTTGCCCCGAAAAAGAAAATGCTTCTCACATAACACACATTTCCTCTTGGAATATTTACAGTGCACTGCACATTGATGGCAAAAGACACTGAAACACACATTGCAAGGTCCAGCTCTTCTGAAGCAAAAACGTGAAAAAAGTAAAGAAGGAGGACATGAAACAAATAGACAAATAAAACTCCACTTACTAAATGCACAGCTTCATTATACATGTTTACTTTTAGACATTCTTTAAGCTGACGAATCATGGCTTCTACAAATTCCCCGCCAAAATTGTAGTTCCTGGCATTCAGCAAGCCCACCAATGTCGTGTAAACAGTAAGCTTTTCTGGTAGCAGACGTGCGCTGACACAGAAAAAGAAATACTGTGTTAGTTGTTTATTCATCTTGTGCCAATTGGCCACTGCATAGCATCTCAGAATCTGCTTGTTATAAGTTAAACTTGCCTCATGAGGAAATGAGAAAAGACAGCTAAACGTGATCTTACAGTTTTATCCCACAGTTAATATCTACAGAAAATATTTTTTTGTTTTAACCATAGACATTCAGAAAGGCAGTTACCACTTTCCGGTACACCTAAAATATTTTCTTTTAATTTATATCTAATTGCTGAGTATACCGGAGAGTTGGACAAATAATATCAGTGACAGAATTTATTGCAAGAATGTAAGAAATCGTTTAAGTTTACAATTAAGAAGCAATGTTATTATACAGCAGAGGGAAGGCCAGGTTCTGCTGTAAAAAAGTAATTTACCTCTACCATTTTTGCATGCAGGTAACTATACTTAAAGGAGTGTCTTTCTGTTGCAGGGGAAGGAAGCACGTTACTTACCTTTTGTTGAAAATATTGCTACAAAATAGACTTTAAGTATCTGCAAAACCTTAGCATAGGCTATACAGTCTGCACAACACCCTTCCTTCGGACTTGTCTTACTTCCTGCAACAGACCCTGCACAACCCCTCCCCCAACACCACTCAGTGACCCCGACGTGGCTCCCGCACTTTGTGATGGAGAGGAAGGAGAGCTGGCAGCCACCAGAGAGCCTGGCTGCTGCTCCTCACATTCCCAGTTCCTCTCCTCTAGCAAATGGGCTTGCAAAGACATGAGCACATCACTGCCAGGGAAGAGGAGGCAGTGAGAAAGCACCACAGATAACAGAGCAGCCACTGTTAGCAGCCACTTTGGTGGTCTTACGCATTTCATTCAAAACAGGATTTTGCCTAGCATTGCTGTGTTCCCACAGCTACTGCAGATCAGTTCTGATGTTTCTTCTACCTGCTTCGACCCTTTATACACGTTTCGAGACAAAGCAATGTAAAGAGGTATTTTTCTTGAATTACACCCAGTACGTAATGAGCTTGTTCCTCTATTTCTTTCGTTTGTAGTAAGACAAACTCTACACCATGACAGCAATCAGGAACTAAAGCTATTCATGGCCTTTAAACTACCTGAAACACTGAACTTATGCACAAAGAAAGCACATCCCATATTCCCAGATCTCCTCAATACGTACACAGTACACAGTATTCTTAGTATCTTGCTTTTGTAATTTGGCAGATCAGCTTCCAAAACACCAGCTAGACCCTCCAGGTTGCTCTCCAAAGATGAATTACTCTAAAATGAAAAAAAAAAAAAGTTTCATCAACGAGGCAAAGCGAACTAGTCCAACTCTGACATGTAACACAATGAAGTTGGACAAGAGCATCCTTTCATGTCCCCTCATTTTTCAGGGTAACAATTCGGTTCCATCAGCAGCGAAAATCTGTTCTCGCTTGCCTGGGAGGAGCATCGTCTCCTCAGAAAAGCTGTACCCGACCGCCAAGCTCCTCTGCTAGGAACCTCAGCTTCCCCAGGGATGCAAGACCTGACATCACCTAGGGAGCACACCGGTAGCGCGGCCAAGCATTGATTAACAACACGGCACGAAGCAAAACACCTCGTTTTTCAGAGCACCGTCACCTTTTGTTCTGCCACTCCCTCCTCCATCAGCCCCATCGTCGGGACTGGAAACTTGTGCAGCAAGCAGACCAGTTAATTCTTTCACATCCTTCGCAGACTATAATCACCGTATTTAGATACAATAGTAACAATTCTCTGGCCGTTTATCGCTGGTTGAGGAACACCACGCAACGATTTAAGCACTTGCCCGCCACAGCACGTGGCTTAGCAAAAAACCAGCAACTTTCCATCCATCTTATGAAATAAGTATTTTTTTTNAAATTTTATTTTTTTTTTGGGGGGGGGGGGGTCCCTACTACAGACTAAGCGCTCCCACACCACGCAGGAGAAGGGGAGAGGGCGAAGGGAACCAAGGCTTTAACTCTCCCGAGCCGCCGGCCCGCCTACCTTCTCTCCCACCCTGCAGATGAGCGACTCGAGCCTCTCCTCGATCTCCGACGGCTCGGACGTCCTCCGCCTCTTGTGGGGCTGCCCTGCTCCAACAACACACCGAGCACGGCGTTACCGACGCCGCGGAACCCCCGCCGCTCCTCCATCCCGCCCAATCCACCCTCCCTGCCGGGCCACCTCGCGGGGGGACGCGGGGCTCACCATCGCTGTCGT
>VXAX01004280.1:56405-96697 GCA_013399835.1 Leptocoma aspasia | reverse complement strand
GAGGAGCGGAGAGGAGCTGTGTGGAACGCCGCGGAGCTCCGGGAAGCACTGGGCCGAGACCCCCCGCGCGGGCCGAGCTAGCGCGCTGCTTCCCCGCCCGCGGCCGCGCTGTTTCCGGGGCGGGCACCGCCCGTCCCGCCCACTTCCCTGAGGAACCCGAGCCCTTCCGGGGCAGGGACAAGGAGGAGGAGGAGAGCGGGCGCTTCCCGGCGGAGAGGCGGAGATGGTGCCGGGCGAGGCGGCGNGTAACGCGGACGCTTGCGGTGCCTTCCAGGCCTTTTCCCTGTTCGTCAAAGCCAAGGAGGTGCCGGCCGCGTCGCGGTGTCCCGGCGGCGGAGAGGGCGTGCGGTGGCGGTGCTGCCGGCAGGCGTTCGAGGAGCTGCCCGGCATCCACAGGCACGTGGCTCTGCACCACTCCGGGGACGTCGGGCGGCAGGCGGGGCTCGGCGCGGGGCCGGCAGAGGCCGGGGGCAGCCCCGCGGGCGGCCCGGCCCCGGCGGACAGCACGGGCAGGCCGAGCGGCTACTCCTGCGGCAACGCGGAGATCTGCTGGGCGCTCCCGGACACAAGCCACGTCAGCCACGATGATCTGACAAGGTAAGGAAGCCCCTCGCCGCTCTGAAGGTCCAGGAGTGGGATATTCGGCTTCACATGATCATCTGCCAGTAGTACTTCTTACCAGGTACAGTCAAGTGATACTTCTAAGGTACAGGAAGAGTCTTCCCCAATATGGCTCTAGATCTTTGGGTTCTTTGGCTATCCGTTATATAAAAAGTTAGATCCACTGCAGTTTTTAACCGTGGATTGAGCCATCCGAACAGTGTCATCCTGTGCTGTTAAAGCAGGTCTGTATGGATTTTGCTTGAGAGTTTGGATCTGTAAGGAAGTACCACGGCAGAGAAGAGCAGAATAGCAGGATATGCTCTGCACAAATTCCTTTCTGCTGCTTATTCAGGTTCCTTCATAATAATTTAGTTATGAAGAAGGTTCACAAGAACATTTCTGACTATGACAGAGTTCGGCTTGCGCTGCACAGAATGTGAGAACACACAATCTCACAAAAAACTTTGGTTTTTTAAATTTAGACAGCTCAAGTCCTTGAGTTTTCAAGTGCCATTTTGGCAAAGTGAGCATTTAATGGCATGCTTGTGTGCACAAAAGTTAGCAATTCTTGTGTTCTGTGTGTGGGGAGAGCATATGGTATGCCACTGGCAGTGAGAATACAGAGTTCATTTTGTAACCAGTCCTGAGAATTAGAAGTGTGGGGGCTTTTTTAAGTTCACATTCCTTCTGTTTGAAATAAATCAAACCCAGCAGTGCTGATCCCTCCAAAGTTTGTTTGAGGGTTTTTTCTCTACACATCTGCCAGAAGAAAATTGTCTGCTTTTTGAATGGTTACTGCTAATAGTATAACTTTGTTCTTTCTTAACATTCTTTTTCTATTTGCTTACCTTTGCTGTGCTGTGGGCAGCCAGGTGGGAGATGTACTTCTCTATTACTGTTACTGTGAGGTGAGAGATCCAGAGAAACTCTGTGCTTGGCAAAAGGCTTTGTGTCAGCATCTACATCTCACTGGCAAGGTAAGGTTTGAAGCAATTGTTCTATTCTTAAGGAAAAACACCCACATTTTTATTTAGTGCAGGATGATGGGGTATGTGGAGAACCAGGTGTGTTTTGCACCAGAAAGTGCTAATCTGTTATAATCCCATTAAGAGAGACACTCAGACTCAGTAAGGTAACTTCTAGAATTCTGTTTAAGAGTTATCACAACAAAGTAAAAAAGATTCAGATAATCTTAAATCCCTTTTGATGCTGGGAACCCTGGGTTGTGTGGCATTGAGTGAGCCTCACAGACAGCACACTCTGCAGACCCTGTCTTTGCAAGGGTTACCCATTTCCATCAGTGGAAACAGGGAAATGAGTCTTTCTATCACTCCTGCCATCAACCAGAGAGGATATTCACGTGAGAAATTTGTGATGCATTTACAGATAAAGGCAAGGAGATGAAAGTGGCTTAATGACTGGTGTCAGCAGGGAGCTCCATGCAGGTGTCTCAGTCAGCAGTAGCAGGCTGGGTGTATCCTGTGGCTAAAGGGCACGTGCAGCACAACGCAGCCTGAGGACCAAGCTGGAGGGATAGCAGGGTCTGGGCCTGCTCCACGCACTGGTCACCTGTATCTTCCCTCCTCGTGCACGGGTGGGTGCACGGTGGGCTCCCAGTCAGAGTGGCTACACCAAACTGTAAACCATACTGTTGGGAATTAGGTGAGAGCAGCCAACACCTGAGACCACACCATAACGGAGCACTTCTCAGTCCTGCACAGTCTGTTCTCTTTGTTCCTGGCAGGCTAGACCAAGGACGTGAGTTGCTTGTGTAGCTGGCCTCTGGAGGCTGTGGGAGGAGGTGAATTTTAGCCTCACAAGGCTGATGTTCCTAGGCTATGTGTGGGGAGGAGGAGGGCAGCGTGGAGCAGGAGGCTCCTTTTATCTGTGAATTGTCTTGCTAAGTAGCTTCTTGCTCTCTGCCAGTGGTACATCAACACAGGTCTGGGGGTGAAATGTCATTATGGATTCACTTCTTTTTCTGCTCCGCTGTCTTGCCTGGTAGTTGATGTTCTGCTCAAGTTTCTTATCTTTCTCTTTTTTTTTTTTCATTTCATCTCCAAGACAGGTACAACATTTACCTTCCCAATCAGTTGGTTTTTTCCTTGCTTTTTATATTCAATCTTTCCTCCTTCCCCCCACCCCCACTTCAGAGCTTTTGTTCATTTGTCAGTGCTGGAGACAAAATGACTCATCCCAAAATTTAATATTAGATACGATGTTATGCATATTCACATTTTCTTTTTTAGCTGTGTGAGTCACACAGCATAAGCCTATTGTTCTTCCTGAGGCAACTTCCAGTGGGAATTCTAATGCTGACTGCAGGATTTGCAGACAGCAATTTCTCTGTTTATACAGCATTTCTCTGTTTATTGAATAGAATCTTCTGACTGTCCTGATGTGATTCTTTTAAAATAGCTCAGAAGTGATTACTGGATTGTTGAGGGTTTTTTTCTGTTTATTGTCTTTATGTTCAACTTCAGTCTAACCATACTTTTCTTCCTTATTCAGTAGTATCTTTTCTGAGCATACTTCTGTGCCTGCCCTTTTTCACCCAGTCATATTTTGCTGATTTCACTGTGATCTGTTTTGCTGTAACTAAGGCTCAGCCCCAGCTTCTTCTCTTGCCTTTTAGGTACGAGTTGCTTCGGAAGGGATTAATGGGACAGTTGGTGGAAGCAAAGTAGCTACCAGTCTCTACATTAAAGTTATGCTTTCCCAGCCTCTGTTCAAAAACATTTTGTGTCAAGAGGATTTCAAGGTATGAAAAAATAATTTTTACATAGACATTGTTAATGTGGGTAATTTAATTTTCAAGAAATAAGTACATTCCTTCTTGACAGTATTACTTCTGCCATAGCAGTTCTGCTGCCCCACCACTTACCTAAGTCAGTAGAGCTTAACCGTACCAAAAATATTTGCTGATTTTTACCAGAATTAGGGGTTTCCACGGGCACTGATAGCAGCTCCTAGAAGCTTTGGTAGCTGTGGGTGCAGCTGCAAAGTCCCCCAGTACAGGTGAGTGAGGGAGTCTGCTTAAGCCCCACCATTCTGCAACAAGCATTTACTCCGGGCTGAGCAGGCATCACAACATACACTCAGCCCAACAAAGTGTTTGCACGCTGTCCCCTTCACCCTGATTTGAGATCCTTGACTGGAAGCAGTACTACTGGTTTAGGTTCATGCAGGCTTTGGTGTCCATGTAGGTGCAATGTCAGTTCCATGGACTGGGTATCTTCCAGAGAAGACACACAGGAACTGTCAAGAGGTTTCTTCCTACTCCACTTAGTGCCTGGAGCATATGTACTGATTGCTGTCCTCACATGATGAGGGCAGCAGTGACTGGTCCACTGTATGGCATTCTGGTAGCCTTTGGCTGCCAACCACTGCAGGTTCTGCTTTCTCTGCAAGGTTCTGCTTCTCCACACAGTTTTACTTGTAGGGAGTGCTATTATTTTTTCATAAGCAACTAGATCAAAGGAGTTAGTGAAACTTGCGAAACTGAAATTCCATGCTGAGCTGCAGTGATGATTCAGTCTTGGCTTTATAAGTGTCTGTTATGCTTGGCTGAATTTCAAGAGGAGTTGTGTTAGTTACAGTCATATGTAGATGCAAAAAAAGAACAGGGATGGAATTTTACCCTGACCTTGGCAAAACCTTCAACTTCATATGATCTCTCTGGTTCCTCCTCTGATCTATCAGTGTTCCTGCATTAGTGGACTGTGGTGTTTGCTGTCTCACAGTTCCTCCTCAATGTTGTATGCCCAGGTGAGTGAGGCTTTCAGGTCGCTGTGCCATGAAGGCATGGGATAGAGGAGTGAGAACCGTGCTTGGGGCTATCAACATACCCAGTGGCCACTACAGTTCCTGCAGACCGATTTCCATAATAGTTGGAACAGTGCTGCACAGCACTGCAGTTTTCTTTGAGTGTTTGTATACTTAATGGTGCCTAAGCTGTGTTTGAGGCTCAGCCCTGCAGAAATTCTCACTCTCTGTAGCCTGCACTGGGGATGCCTAACAAAAAAGGGCTTACCAGGACTTCTGAAGGGGAAATCCCATGCTTGAGTTTGGGGGGAGGGGGAGGTGCCAGCCTCCACTGTTAACAAATCTTGTGCCTGGCTGACCTCCCATACATCTCCATCACATGCATGAACACTGCAGTTCCCATCACACCTGTCACAACTGGAGGCACAGCTGTGCTTGTGTCTAGTGCCAGAGGGATGAATAGAACTGCAGGGCCTGGATGTGGCAACAAGATCCATTACTGGAGAACGTCATTTAATATTTCTGTCAGTATTAGCATGCTTTTGTAGGGGCATCAGCTTTCTCACGATAAGTGCTAGTACCATGTTTCTCACTAAGATTTGGTCTACATCCCTGCACCTCCAGTGGAATGCTGTCTGTCTCACCTGAAGAGTAGTCATTGGGCCTAAGACACCTGTCTTCCAGGTTATGTTAGGGGTCCACTGCCTTAACTTCAGGATTTAGAGTGTAGATTTCAGAAGGAAAGACATTTCTTTCCCTCAGCCACAAATACATTTTCATATTCTAATGAGCTGTAGAATTAAAGCGAGTGGGTAATTTTAGTTTTGACACCAGGCAAATTCTGGTGAATTGTTTTTGTGTTTGATTTCCTAGAGCAGTGCAGGAGGAGCTCACTGTTTCCCAGACCTTCGAGTTGGAGTATTCAAAGAAATTGTACCTATGGGCATTGATCCAAAGATAGTGTCTTACAAGGAAACTGGTAAGTTTATGTAATGAAAAATAAAGCCTCTCACTCAAGTGAGAGGTGAGTGAAGAGTGAAATACCGTCATCAGAAATACTTCCCTTTGCACAATGGCCAGGACACAGGAGAAATAGATACAGAAATTGATATCTTACTGGTAGTCAAAAGCTCCTCGTGCAGAGAATTTGCTGGCCCAGATTTTGGCTAGCCAAGTGTATAGCTGCCTCAGAAAACTTCAGAATTAACTTCAGGTTTTGTGGGAGAGTTCAGATGATATGGAGCAGTTACCTTGTTGTGGGGTAGGGGCTGCTGACTTGGCATTACTCGTTTTGGAGCCAACAGCCATGCTCCTACCTTTTGCACTAAGCAAATCCAAGTTCTGCAGGAGCTCCATCTGACTGCATTTGTTTTGTGCTAAGTGTACCTGCTTAGTGTGGATTATGCCTGATAAGGTGTTCCTGGCTGTGGATTTGCTTTAAGGATGCTTACATAGGTGTTAAGCAGGAGCACAGCAAATAGCAATTAACAGAGCAGCTTTGGGCTTTTTTTTACACCAAGAGGTTTTGTTGGTGCCAAACTTCTACAGCATCTTTTTGTGGATTTGGAAGAGGATTTTTTTTGTTCTCATTTTTGGTAGTTTGTGGGCTGTGTGTTTGGCTATTTCTTTCATTTTTTGCCCTTTTTCCTCCTCTTTTGCAGCATTTTATGGAGATGGTTCCTATTACTCTGGCAGGTAGCTTGTAGGGATATTTTTTAATGAGGTAAAGGATTTTGCTGGTGGAGCTTTTTAGTTTTTCAGTAGATTAAGAGTCCTAAGCCCTGAAAGTTGAGAAACTTTATGTAAATTGAAGCTGTACTGAAAGTAATACATGTTTATGGAAATTTTCCATTGTTACCAAGAAGAGTTTAATTTTCAAAAATGGTATTTCTGTACCTCCAAACGTAATGACATTTGAGCAAAGAGAAGTGGAACATGTCACTCCCTCTTCTACAGCTGTAAGAGGAGCCAGGGGGATGCAACAAAAGATCATAGAGATAAGTACCTGTCTGCTGCTTCTTCCATTGTATGGAAGAGTGTTGTGTTCTCTTTCATTTGCCAGTAGGAAGCCAAACATGGGTAAACTTGGCTGATTGAGTTGGGATGAAAAGTCTGTGAACAATCACAAAAAATTTTGTTTGGAAATCTGAGGAGAATCTGGATCAGTGATCTCATTTGTGGCATTGTTTCGTAGTTCTGCTTCTCACTTCTCTTCCCCCTTCCCTTTTTTTTTTTTTGTTTTGTTTTGTTTTGTTAAAGGAATCCATTTATCCCCTCAGGAATTTCATAGAGAAGTAGAACAGTATTTGTCTCAGGCCACTCAAGGACAAAGCGATACCATCTTGCTGGACTGTCGGAACTTCTATGAAAGTAAAATAGTAAGTGCTGCTTGCCTGTTTCTTTACAGGTGCTGGAGTGAAGTATTTACGATTGTGAGGGGGTAACCTTACTGTTAGAAGAGATTACATACTCCAGATTGACTGTAATGTGTACAGAGTGCAGTTTAGTAATGAATATTAGACATAAGCAGTAGAGGACCTGCCCAGCAACTCAGGATGGAGCTTGCCTGGTGCTTATACAGCGTGGGACAGGAAGAAAACTAAGAGGTCCATATGACAGGAGCATGAACGTTTGAAGTAGCATAACTTGTTGGGATGTTTTTCAGCATTTTTTGTCTTGTCCCATCTGTCAAAAAGGGGCATCCTGCTGTCACAACCACCACTGTCGTGGTTTGTCCTCTCTCTGACAGTTCTGCTTAGCTCTCTCTTCTTTCGATGAGGAGACTTGCTGTGTCCAGAATCCTCCTACAGATTTTAACATCTGTTTTGATGCACAAGTGCAGCTGAGGAGCTGCCTAAAACAGCTGCAGTGAGCTGAATATTCCAGCCCACAGGTTTGTTACTTCCTCTAGTTTGAGGCACAGACCTTACCAGTAACAGTGCTTGTAACTAGTTGGGTGGCCATCTGTTCTAATTGCAGGGACATTTCCAGGGCTGTCTGGCTCCAGATATCAGGAAGTTCAGCTATTTTCCAAGCTACGTAGATGAAAACCTGGAGCTTTTTAAAGACAAGCGTGTCCTAATGTACTGCACAGGAGGGATTCGTTGTGAAAGAGGCTCTGCTTACCTCAGGAGCAAGGTAAGATGTCATTCTGAGGGCACAAGTGTCGGGGAGTTGAGGCTGCTTTAAGGGCACCTGTCTTTTGTCTTGCTGGTGAATTCTTTCTGTGCACAAACTGCGGAATGCGCAGGTGGGGAGATAAATGCCTTTGACATGTGCTTGTCTCATGCTGTCTGTAAAGGACCTGGATAGTTCAGTGTGGCTCAGCATGACCTGCGTGGAGTAGTGTCACAGCAGTGAAAATAATTACATAACCCATTTCCTGAGAAGAGGTATTTGTAGGACTGTTTTAGGAGGGCTTGAAAATACTCCGCAGTGTTTCCACAGACTGTCTAGGTTATGCTCTGTGGTCATTACTGCACAGCTTGAGCATCTCAGAGTGGTGGAAATGAGCCAGTCAGTCCTTTTCCCAGAGTTGCAGAACTAAATCCAGCACAGTGCATTGTTCTAATTGTGTTGTAAAATTTCCATCCCACTCTTATCCTGGATCCTTCTCTCAAGGATCAAAGGTTCTCCAGAGATTTAAACCTTGGGGTTCTTTTTTCCACTGCATCATTGTGAACCCTGCAAAATTCTGCTTCTACTAACTGTTAACTAAATAAATACTGAATAACAAGCAGCAGTTTGTGGAGAGTCAAAAGCATTTGATCTGTGATGCAGCAAACCTTCCTCAGGTGAGGAGGTTACCAGCTTCTTTTGAGTGTAACATTAAATGAAGAGTTGGGTTCATGCCAACAAGCCAGCATTGTGGAGCTGCCCAGTACTCCTTGGTGGCGCTGCCTAGAGCTGTGGCTGCACATGGTGCCATCTGATGGTCACTGAGAGGCTGCTGCTTTTCACTGACCCCTGGCATTTACAGCGTTTGCTTTGGGAACTCTGGCACACCACCACTGCTGTGGTCTCCTTCAGCTTTTCTGCTAATATGCTTTAAACAGGCAGTGTGCAGAGAGGTTTACCAGCTAAAAGGTGGAATTCACAAGTACCTAGAAGAGTTTCCAGATGGATTCTACAGGGGGAAGCTGTTTGTATTTGATGATCGTTACGCCATTTGTTCCAATGAAGATATCATCTCAGGTAGGACTAGATAATGTAAGTGCAGAAGGCTGGGAAGCTATTGCAATCATTTCCAGAGGCGTGCAGGATAGGGACAGCCAAACTGGCCTGTGTAGTTCTTCCTCATACTTGGTTTGATCTCATAGTGCTGTCACTTCTCATGATGACTGTCAACACTATATGTAAATATGTAGGTGTGCTTTACATGTGCTTTAACATGTAAAACAGAAGTGAGAGGAAAGGGGGTCACTAACAAGAGTTCACTAAACTGGAGCAGTAGAAGGAAGTATCCCCTGCAGAACAGCTCTGTTATGAGCCATCTGCACCTATGGAGACATATGTCCAGCACTACAGCTGTTGTTACCACCTGGTTGCCCACAGTGCAGATCAGACTGTGGTTGGGCAAGTGACCAAAGTCTTAAATAATTCTCCTGCTACCAGCAGTCCTCTGCTCCAGCAATCTCACAGAATATCAACAAAGACTTCCAGGTATTGGGAGAGTAGTGGCACTATGCTCTACAGCACTTTGTTATTTTCATGCTTAAGAAATTCTATATCCAATGGAATTTCAGTGGCCTCTAGCTGAAGTTGTTAAGAACATTGCCTGATCTTCTGGCTGGGACTGCTCTTCAATTACTGCAAATTAAGTAATCTCTTATTTTGCTATCAGTTGCCAGATACAAGAAGTAGCTGGAATTTGGCTCTAGCCATTTTTTTAAGGAAGCAGTGCTGTTTTTTTCTCTGAGTTGGTAACTTTTCAAGCATAACCTCCCATTCCTCTTCTGCAATTACTGTGTACATCTTGAAGGGACCTGACTTAGTATGGAAATGGAACACACTCTGGATACATCACAGCCATCCCTACAGAAGTTTCATGGGGAAGTGCTGTGATACACACCTTCTTGGTACAGCTAAAACTGGGCTGTAGCTTTCAGTTAAAGAGTTAAAACCCATGATGTTCTGGAAGGACTCTACCAGGACTGCACATGGCACCCTATCTGCACAAGCCATTGTTCGTAGATGGAAGGACGTTCCATGATGGCATCCCCTTCCTCGGCAGGTGACATTCCTGCATACTGGCTTAGTTGCCACCTGCATGTCTTTCTTCTTCTCTTGGCAGTAAGAATCTCTAAATCTGTTTATTCAGAGCTAGAGAAAGCACTAGTGAGCACTCTCCTCTTTTCCAGAGGGAAAACTGTCTTAAAGTATGTCAAAAAAGATGTTTTAAAATTAATTAGATTCTAGAAGATCAAGCTAAACAGGAATTAAAAACCTGCAAGACAATGGCCACTTAAATGAGAGCTGGCAGCCCCCTGCTGCCTTGGCAAGCCCTCTGCAAAGGAACAGCCAGAGCAGTATGGGTGTTAACTTTTTCTTTTCCTCCTCCCTCCAGCATGCAGATACTGTGGGGTGCTGTGGGACCAGTATAAACTTTGTTCCAGTCAGCACTGCCGGCAGCTTGTCCTGACATGTCCAAGTTGTTACAACAAAGGTCTTACAGCTTGCTGTCCTGTTTGTCAAGAGAAGGAGCTCAAGGTGACTTCAAGGGCTTCAGGACAGATACTTAAGGAGGAATGTGAATGTACATGGAGACGGCCAAGGGTACCAATTGAACACTTCTCACCAAGGATGCTGGACACAGGAAAAGAATAAGCTGTTTCATTGGTTAATCTGGCATGTGCTCATGTAAAGGGCTTCTGTAGCCAGATCTCTACCTGTTAATCAGTTAGGTTTGGAAATGATGAAAATATGTTGGCTTGGAAAGTCTTGTTCATATGCTGCCTTTAAACATAGAATATGCCCTGAAAACCATCCATTACTTGCCTGTAAATTACCAGAGTGCCCAATCCATCACGAGCACTACAGGATTCCTCTCTCTGGGTGCAGTCTTGTAGTGTGGCCTTTACCATGGGGATTTTGGAGCAGAGTGTCTGCAATATGACAGAGCTGCTCACAATTCAAAAGAAACTGAATGAATTAAAGAACAATTTAATTTTTTTCTTCCTGCATGGAGATCAACTTGTCTGACCTCTCCAAGGATCATGCATCTGCTTCAATAGCTTGTAGTAAGGTGTGCAAACAGCAGGTTTATCAATGTGGTGTGGGTATGTGACCAGATTAGATCCTGAAGATACGTTCCACATGCACACCATTAACCTGCATCTCTTGCTTTATACCAGTGAGAAGCAAGGCGAAGTTACCTGAAATTACTGGCTTAACTCTCCTGTAAAACTGGCCAAAGGCAGCATAAGGAACTGGAGCAAGGGCCCAGAGATACTGTTTGCCTACCCATATTTGTGTGACCTGTAGGATGAAGAGCAAACCCAATCTTCTTTCCAGTGCTCAGTCTCCCTGGGAACTGTTTTTTCCCCTCAGCTTGTCAGTGTATGAAATATGCAGGGCGCAGCTCTGCTTGCACTAAAAAAACCTGACAGCTTGAAGCATGTTGAAACAAGCACACAAAGAGGGGAGCACAGAGACTGTCAAAATACCAGCATCATGGCACTGGAAGTGATGCATGTGTGCATAAATGTTAGCAACAGCTATGAGGAGACTGCAAGATCCTTTATCCAAGTTAAATAATTCAAGTTCTGGGGAGCATTTGCTTTTTAAACACGAGTTGAGTTTTTTAAAAGCTGCAAGATGTTTATGCAATTTCCAGCACTTGTTGGTGGAGAAATTGTCTTTGAAGGGACCTACAGCAGATGAGCTTAAAATACTGCCACATGTGCTGTATTGTGTGCCAGATGCTGTAGAATGTACAGAAAGGATTTATTAATAGCATGGAAGACGTGTCTTGACTGAAAAATGACATTTACTGTCATTCTGGGAACTAAACAGTAAGTCATTGGGACATCAAAGTCACTACGTTTAGGGTTTTTTACTGGCAAATGCTTTTAAAAGCAAGAGAATAGTTTCTTAGGTTTCTGCAGTTGCCTCATGTCAGGGCTGTGTTATTTTCATATAGATTGTACCTTTCTCCCATGGTGCTATTAATTCAGCAAGGCCTCATTGTTGGCTTGACTAGCAAATTAAATACGTGGGCATTGGTTCCATTAAAGCCATGACAAACATTTCTTCTTGCTTCCAGTATTGCTACCATGAAATCAACGATTCACCAACTGTCCTCACGACGATTCCATTAATGAGGCAAAACCCTGGAGCTTAGCAATATTTCCTTCAGGAATCTTTCTAGGGTAGTATTTAATAGTAAATCTGTGAACAACCCATCCTTGAGAAGAAATTAGAGAATTCCGATCAGTAGACACCTTCAGCAGAGGTCTTAGCAGTGCTAATGCCTCCCTGGCTTCCCAGTCCTTGCTGGCTGGTTAACCTCTGTGGTTTTGAGGACTGGAGTATTTGTGAAGAAATATGCAAGCTCTACTTGCAGGTCTGGTCTAAAGCACTGATGGGGAGTGCCCCATGATCTTCCTGTGTTAGGCTAAAAATGACACAATTTTGTAATTCAACCTATCAGCAGGTCTGGAACACTGTAATCAATTTGTAATGCTGTTTCTGTATCACTTATCAGTACAGGAGGGCAACAACTGTATTTTATATGTAAATTTCTGAAACATCTATGGTAAATAACCTTTGGTGCTTCCATTATAACTTTTTAAGTACTGCACAAATACACTTCACATACTATGTCGGAGGTGCTTAATTCTGCAGAGATAAACAGTGAAACCTAGCTAGTCTGCCGCATGGTAGACCTGGCTACAAGGTACAATTCTCCTGAGAGCTCCTCACAGCTGGAGATCTACCTCAAAGGCAGAGGGGAGCCTTGAGGCCTCTTCTGGTCCTTGCTGCACTAAGGCAAGGGAGGAGAAGGATTTAAGATGGAGTCCCATAAAGCCATGTTCTCTCTGCTGCAGAGAGCAGAGAAGGGGATAAGAGACTGTTTTAGCCTGCTTCTTGCAATTTAGCCCATAAGGGCCTCTCTGTCCTGTTTTCTGGGTTTGTTTTGTCAGATTAATACAAATAAGAACTTGACGTGTGAAAAGCTATGTGGTGGCATCCAGGCATCTCAGTGGTAATGCCTGAGAGAAGGCACATGTGCTCCAGGAGAGGGAAGAGTTTTCAGCAGGATGGGGTGTGACTGGCAGATGCTGCTGTCACCAGATGGCTTTTCCTCCCTTTTCCTGGGGAGCTGCTGGGCCACATTTGCAAACAGGGATACATTTGCTCCTAAGTATCACCGTTTTGTAGCTCCATTGCTGCACAGCTTGCAGCCTTTCACCACATGGCCTGATGCCTCAGCACTGCCTGTCTCTGCTGCACCTCCCTTAGCTGTCAGATGCATCTTGCAGCAAAACAGCTCTGTGAGGATCAGCCAAGGAACCTGGGATGATCCTGACAGAATTATATACCTTTGGGCTGCAAGGTTAATGTGGATGCTGCTACAGTGAAACACAGGACAATGTTCTTATCTTTTTTTCTGTTAAGGGCTGTAGTAGTATCCAGGTAGTGCTCCCTGGTTTGCAGATGCATTTCCTTGCATGTCTGTGCTTCTTAGTATCACCAGGACTTTCCAGGATAAGATTCATTTAAGTTCTGAAACCAAGGGAAGAGCTAAGCCTGTGTCGTGCAAATCCAAGTAGATGGCGCAGCTGAGAGTGTGTGGCTCTGATTTGATGGTTTAGTTGGTCATTTCAAAGTTCACAGTGCACATAGAAGGAAGTACCTTTTTAAGTCTGCCAGTTTTTTCATTTTAATATGTTTCCAAGTATTTTTCTTCCACATTCATTTTCTGATACAGAACTCGCACAGTGGAGGAAACAAGCTATAGTGAAGCATTTTATATGACACCATGGGCACATTTATTTAAGATTTGAAGAGCAACAAGTGTGTTTCCAACATTGCTGAATAGTGTTTCTCTGCTTCACTGGTCAGAGGTAAATCATCAGTGGTGTGTGTTTGTGCACGAGCTCTGAAGAAATCTCTGGGACTTTTGCCAGAATGCATGTAAAAGGCTGAAAAACTTCATTCCTTACCAGACATCTAAAGGCAGATTTCTAGCAAGAGAGAACATTTTCTAGGATGTGTCATCTGCCGAAGATTAAGGTTTCAGTACAGCAATGCTTCTTCCATGGAGACTTCTTACTCGGCAGGATCCCACCCACATTAACAGTGGGAGTTTTGGATGTGCTGGGTCCAGTCCACTGCAGATCTAGGAGATCCACAAGCCTGTGGGGAATTCCTCCCAGGCTGGATGATGAGTGACATTGACAAAAAGCTGTGAGATTGTACGTAGTGTAAATTCAGATTAGAGGTATTTCACTTCACAACTTTTTTAGGGCACAACATTTATTCTTGCATTTATGTGGACATAAAGGACAGCAGTAAAAGAAATAATTCCTAGCAGAACAAGATTTAATTAATGGACATGGTCACCCAGACAAAACAGCAAAGGGAGGGAATTTGACCTGTCTCCAGTGAATATCTAGACAAACACTTTTAAGACTAGGAAACTGAAAGGAGTGAGGAGTAGAAGAGAAGGTTCTCATTTGCCAGTTTGGCCATCTCTGGGAGTTAGGGTTTGCATCACACCTCTAAGAATGACTGTTTTCTTCACATGTGCATGGGATTGAAGGATATTCACCCATCTAAACCACTCAATTTTCGAGACTCTGCTTTATATTTGGTGGCCTTAAATTCCATTTAATCAGGGGGTGGAGATCAGGTTTTTTGCAAGAAACACTGGGATGCATTTGACACAGCATCTCCAATTACATGATCCAGCAAATGTTGGTAAAAAATTGTAACTCACAATTCTTGAAATTAGCCATGTTTCCAGATGTTAGAAGTGCTTGTTAAACTAGTTACTCCTCTGTAGTTACTTGAGATCAACTTTGAAAAAAAAAATAAAATAAAGTATTTTTTTAATACTTCTATAATTTGTGTGAAACAATTGTATCTTTCATTCATGCATACCACATCTTAACTTTATGAAACACCGTGCAGGATGTTTATAGAAAAATTAATCCCCTTTAACACTCTAGATTGTATTCTAAACTGAGGTTGCATAAAATTGACACGTTGGCTTGAATAGTTTCCAACTCTGCAGAAAACATCAACAGTCCTACTGGATAAAATCTTCATAAAAACTACAGCCACTATTTAATTTCAACTGTTAGTGCATAAAACAGAACAGAGGCACCACAAATACTCTGTCAAGGCACTTATTGCCTTTAGATTTCCACAGTGTAGCGCAGATCACTGGGAATGACCTCCATAGCCAGGAACTACACTCCAGTTCTGCACTTGGGAAAAATAGGCCCATTCACCTCTGCAAGTCTTCTCTTCCTCACTGAAAAAGAAGAGAAAGAGGAGTCAGTCATGGCAATGGGATAATATGGATGGCAGGCTTGCCTTAATAGCTGTAGAAAGGAGCTGAGAGATGTACTTTGTGCCAGGAAAGAAACAGGATAGCATCAGCTTCTGAATTCCTGCCTTAAGCAGCAGGTGCAGCCATGCACAATAAAACCAAGGAAGAAGAGGTTTTTCTCCCTATGCATTTTTAAGGCCACCAGCTACTTTAAGCCTTACCTCCCTTATTCTGTAGTTAATTATATTTCACAGTTTGTAATTGGATTTTGGCCAGTGCATCATCTGACTGATGGAGAGACAGCAGGAAACAGATGTCACAGTTTTTCCTTTGCTACTTTTTCAAATTGAAAATCTGCCTTTTCAAATTAAAAAAAAAAAATTAAAAAATCTGTTCTTATCCTAAGCCATTGGGCTCCAATGCTCTGATCATGGCTGACATAGCCAGAACAGTCTCATATCTAGTCTTAAAAGTTTATTTACATCTCTTGACACCTACACTTGTGACTTTCCAAGAAAGGTGTGGGGGCGAAATAAAATGGAACAAAAATGTATAAAGAGGATGCAGAAGTTAGCGCATGAAGATGAACTTTTATAAAAGCCTTGGTCACAGTTGGTTCATACAGAGCATCTTAGGGAACAGAAGCTATGGGACCAAAACCATGTTCTGGTAGCATCAGTTGATAGGCAAGAACACTGGAGTGGAGCACAAGCAGAGAGCTATTGCTGACAGGAAGGAAAAGAAAGTTTTTCTTTACTTATACATTGTCCAGGTGTAGAGCTGAGATGCTATTGCCAGAGACCATCAGACCGGTGAATATGAGCTGCAAACAAGAACCAAATCAGACAAAAAATGCAGATCTTAGTGGTCAAGGAGGCAAAATACACAACTCTTACATGGAAGGCAAGTTGTGAATTTGTCCTCTTAACAGCAGGAATAATCAAAATACTAGATTGTAAATCTTCAAGTTGACTACTTTGAATGCCAGCTGCTGCAGAGTCATTAAAAATCATGCTCTGTTCCAAAGGACAGAAAATAGCAAGCCTTTCCCAGTGCAGTGCTTGAGTGACCAGGTACTGAGTATTCTGTGTGATCCTTGAAGAACTGGCACATACACCTGTCCTTGGCTGTGCTTCCTAGGAGCACAGTACTGGCTGAAGCAAGATGGATTTTTTTCATGTGTTTTTAAAACACAACAAATTTATCATCTGCCTAGATATGACAGCTGCTGAGTACAGCGTGGTGGGTGTGTTAGCTGCATTCAGCACTGCTCTGCTGGCCTGGTTTCCAGTGCTCTTGCCATGTGCTTTGGCTGAAATGGCAGCTTGCAGACTTGCCCACATTTGCTTCACAAGCACTTCTCATCACTTCATTGAGGGTATACAGATAACTCAAAGCCATGTGGCTTCCCACATATCCCTAGAAACAGTTCCAGTTTGTTTTGCTGAAGGGGATGGGCCAAATCTTAACTGCTGTCAAGGTTCAACTCTACTTTTCATCTCCTTGTTAAAGTGGGAATGAAGCTGGAGGAAGACAAGCAGTTGGCAGGAATCACAAATGCTAGCAGCTCATAGCCCATGTGCCACAAGCTCTGCTGAACCACATCAGCAGCTTTTGCTCTTTCCCAACAATACCTGCTGTTACTGCAAAAAACACTGCCTGGCTGACAGCAGCTACAGTGAAGAACCGGCTGGTGAAGGCTGCCTTCTTCCTTGAGGGGCCCTTCCATCATCAGGCCCTTCAAGAGGCACATTCTTACTCATACACATCTTTAACGTGAGCAGTTCAGCCCTAATCCCACCAGGAATTGCGGACAGGACCTTCCCAGGCTTCCCAGCTTTTGGCCAAGCGGACTCACCCATGTCATTGTTACTCATCATGGCGTTGGAGGCGCGAAGCCGGGGGCCTTGCTGGGTGAAATGGTACCCGAACTTCAGCAGGGAGGTGTTCTTTTCCAGTATATTTGCGATTTCCATTTCTACTTTGTTGCCCAGGGGCTGACTCTTTTGAAAACAGAAAAGCAAGCTGTTCAGGCTAGAGGATGATTCAGAGCAGGCACTTAGAGGGAAGGGGTGGAGACTGCAGATCTTTCTCTGGATCTGTGTCCATTTCTGACTTGGAGCTGGTAAAATAAACTGCTGGCCTGTTCCTGTACACATGCTACAACTGAGACACTCCAACTCCTCCAGCAGACATTCCCACAAGTCCTTTTGCCCAAAGACTTTATTTCTTGGACAAGTTAGCAGATAATGGACATCTGGAGAAACCAGGATTTTGGTATCTCAGTCAGCTGTCTCTGAGTTGCTCATAGCTCAACTGCTTACAGCTCTGAGTTTCTCGGGGAGCTACACTTGCCCCAGCCTCTGTATCACGGCACACTCGGTTCCCCAGGCCACGTTCACCGGACTGTGCTGTCACCCACACATGCTTTACCTGGTTGTCAATGCGCAGCTCCACAAGTGATGCGTTGCCCTCGAGTGCTTCGACAATAGCCAGGATCCCAGACCCAGAAATGAAGTTTGACTCCACATTCAGGCTCTTCAGTGTGCTATTGACCTTCAACATTTCTGCCAGGGCCTGTGGACAGAGGTGGGCAGGAAGAGCTGGCAGTCAGACAGGCGGGGGCACAGCATCACAGGGAAGCAGGGCTTCAGCCCCCCTCACCTCCAGAGTACTCCTGGAGGATCCCACATGCTGCGCAGCTTCACTGCTACCAGATGGAAGTGCTCTTTGTGGAGTGACGGGGGTTCCCTGCTGCTGCAGGGGGATTCTTGAACATGAACAAATTGGAGGCCACAGCAAAACCTCACATGGACAAACACCTGGGGCTACCCCAAAAGGTGACAGTCCACACCTGCAGCTGCCCTCTGACAGCTTCATCTGTCCCTCTTCTAAAAAGCCAGCATGGTATGACAAGGATGCATTGGCCCTGCCTCCTGATTGAGTGTTGAGATGCTTCCCATTAAAACACACAGAGAGAGGAGCATCTGTCTTGGAACAACAAGGGATGTTGTTCAAGCTCCACATCCAAGGTGTCCTCCCAAGCAGCATCACAACCATATTAATCATTTTTGCTTCCTTAGTGTGCAAGACCAGAGGTGGCTGCAGCGCTAGTAACAGACCTGATCAGATCACGTCACTTCAAAGAAACTGCAAGAGAGGATCCATCTACATCATGAAACAAAAGGACCAGGAGGTGATGCCCACTTGGAGGGCTGACCTGCACCAATAGCACTTAGGCCCACAGCTCCCCTAGCCCAGCACAGGATCCCTCAAGCTCTGACACAGCACCTGTCCTGCCTGCACAGGCTTTCTCTCCAGCCCAGAGTGCTTGAAGTAATTTAAAAGCAGTACTTGCCCTCCAGAAAGTTTCTTTTTCTAGCAGGAAACTGGTGTGCACATGTGTGTGTGCATGTGTGTGGAGGTAGGCAGGGGTAACCTGCGTGACTAAGAGCAAAAACTGACTGCAGTGGTGCTGGAGAAGGATGCAAAGGTGCAACCTGGAAGGCAGCACGAAGGCCAGGCAGAACCACCAGCTCCTCTCTGTGTCCCCACTGATATTTAAGATCACTCACAGCAGCCAGAAAGACTCATTATCACCTACAGCAGCCACACTTTAGGAGATGCAGAGTCCACACATCACACAAAGAATAGATGAGAGACAGCTTGAGCAGATGTGTGCAAGGAGAGCAGCAGGTGTGCACACCTTTGTACCAACAGAAACAAATCAGAGAGAGAGACAAACTGCTTTTAGAAGATGCTGCTAGAACATCAGTTGTCATCTCACGCTTCTTTTCCAGGAGAACAAATATGGGACTGCACAGATTAAAGGACTGCCCCCTGAAACCTTCACAGATGAAAAATGAAGGAACCAAAGCCTGTCTGTTGCTGGCTTCCCCTAATGCCCCGGGTGAAACTGAAGCACCAGCAAACAGCCAGAGGTGTGGAATATGCCTAACACAACGCAAGGTGCAGAAGCAGTCAGCCAATAATGCTGAAAATACCTTGCCTGAGAGCAGCTCCTGTCACAATGTCGGGACAGTGAACTCACAGTACTTACAAAAGCAACAGGGTCATTGCTCCGGGTCCCAACTATGCTGAACTTCTTCACGTACGTGTTGTTTTTCAGCGCTTCTGCAAAAGCTTTTAGAGTTGGTATGGGAATATTCTGTGACAAGAAATGCAGAAATCATGTGTTAGGCCATCATCTGTATGCAATGAATATGAAATACATGTAAAAGATGCTTTTAACTTCTCATCAAGGTCAAATCACCAAATGCACCAAAGTAATTTGGGAAGGGGTTGAAAAACGTTTTTACAAGTTCTCTTCTTGTAACCGGCATGTTCTAATGGCAATGTCTTCATCCTATTTTGTACTCTGCTGGAAGTTCACTGCCTTGATTTGAAGCCACTCTTCTCTGCTCTTTAGTTGCCCAGAAGCTCAGCTACCTATGAACACGAGCATTGTGGGGATGTTTGTAACCAGGATCCGTGAGCCTACAAAGCACTGCTCCTGCGCTCTCTGATACAAATGGCAGCACTGAGAAACATTCATGTCATGTTCAGAAAATTTCCACCTACGGGAACTGATCCAGAAAGGCTGGATCTCCTTGTAACCCAAATCACAGACAACCCTGACTGCTTTATACAACACCTTACAGGCTAATACTTGCCATGCTATGTCTCAGCCCAGGAAAAAAAATCCATGCTGCTTTTTCTGAGTTCCTCCAAAATCAGTATTTTTCTCTTATGAAGACCTTTAGATACCCTTTTCAGATGTGCAAGTTTTCACCTAAAATTGTAAGTTTCATCCTCACCTTGGATTTCTTCCCACACCATTTGGATCCCACCATATGGAATCATCTATACTCAAAGTCATCTGCAGAGCCATAACACGGCACTCAGCAGTATAGAATCTCCACTGTCACTCCCCAGTTCTCCAACCCCATCCCAAAGTCATGAGCTCAACACACAAAAATAGTGCCTGCCTGCCAGATCCTCAGCCTTGCGTCCTCAAGGGACAGGGTCACTAACCTGAATCAAATACATTAAGTAGAAATATTTCTGTTTGAGAAAGGTTTGGGTAGCATGGCAAAAATGTCTTTGATGTGCGCGTGCAGTTAACCATGTTCTTGCTGTTTAGCTATATCATCATTTAACAGACCCCATGAAATAGAAACTGTATTTTTTAGTGTATGCATGCATCCCAAAGGCAACATAAGAAGTAGTGCTATGTCCTGACTTGCTTTCTATAAGAAGGAAAAGAGTCCAGAGAAGGGATGGGTGGGCGATAGACAGTCACCTGCAAGAAGGGTGACTTCTTCATATTTCATAATCATCTGGATTATGAAACCTCTTTCCTCCCACCATCTTATAATATACATCAACATTCCCTCCACCAAATATGCCTGTTTAAATCATTAAAGCAACCTAAAATGGCTTTAACCAGCCAGCCAGTTTTGGGTCTCCCCAGACTACCCTCAACACAGCTCCGTTGTTCCAGGCACTTAGAGGAATCCTCCTGCTACCAGCCCCAAGCCTTTGTGCCACAGCAGGTAGCAATCCATTCTGCTGCCCACGATGGAGATGGGAAGCACTGGTGTTTCTTGTCTGACTAGATTCAGTGTTATGATACTGCTCTGTGCAGCAAAACAGGCTCTGTGTCTGCCTTCTGTGCATCAGGTACTTAGTCTTGTTACTAAGAGAGGAGGGTAGAAAGGAGCAAATACCATAATATTGTTAAGGTTGACTTCCTCAAGGTCAGGATCATTGCTTTGTATTCGTTTCAGAGTTTCCTCCACATCTGTTGAGTTTGGCTCCTCATCAGGAACTGGTTTGTACTGTGTGGGCTTAATCACACCTGCAAGTGAAAAGCAAGATGTGAAAATGAAAGCACCCTGAGTAGCACTGTCTTTTCTTTGAGTGTGTTCCTCCTCTTTCAGAAGTGGAGAGATGGGAGATGGAAGCACTATCTGACAAACAACCACAAGATGAGAAGCCACTCCACTGGGGCCACCCAGCACAGGACAGCCCGTGCCTGCTGCTATGTGCTGTTAAGGTCCAAATCTGGGTGACAGAAGGCACCCTGCCTGCATGGGGCTGCATGGCACTAGGGAAATGGCTGAGACTGCACTGGCTGGCAGAGAGCAAGGATGCACCAGAGATGGCCCCAGCAATCACAGGCTGCTCTGACATGCACAGCTCTAACCTTCAGCCTAAAAATAATTATCACTTTGCCTTTGCTAACAGCTTGAGAAACAAATACTGCAGCCTGCTAACAAAAACCACTTACTGTTGAGGCCTTCTTTGTTCACGATGGTGCTGCTCCCCAGTGCTTCATAGTACTGCTGGTTGCTCATCAAGGTGTGCATGCCAAGGATGGCTACAGAAACAGGAGAACATGACTTATTGTAGGCTCCAGACCAGGAAAAGACACAGCACACTACCCTTCTCTGTGCAAGCATAGAAAAACGTACAAAGGGAGGACAAAGCCCCCCAGCTGACATAAATATACAACAGTGCTCCAATGTGCTCCCTCGTTTATTGCAGTGTAGCCTGACCCATAGGAGAAGAGGAACGTCATCTTGTGGACAACAAACAAACAATCAAAGCTTCCCAGTAGCCTACCTGACTCAGCATCGCACAAAAATAATGAGGAGAAGACAGTAAAAAATTCAAAAAAGTGCCATTGGTAGGCTTTAGTTTAAGTGGCCCAGTCCAGAAGGAGTCTGCACATCCTCATCACCCTTGCTCACTGGGCATATGCCACAGAATTCCACAGCCCAGTTTTGGAGAAGAGCTGTGCCCCACATGGAGCCAAGGCAGCAAGGAGGTGACTGTCACCTGAAGCATAGCAATGCACATTGTGTTTTCACCCAACAGCAAGCTGGAGTGGTGAACTTGGTACGTTTGGAAGGTGACATTGTGAGAAGCTAAAGCTCTGCTAGCTTGGTCAAAATGTAGAGAGTGGTGGTATGAACACCATTCAAATGCTGTAAAAGCCCAAAACTCAAACCCAGCCACTTTGTGTCTCTCAGACTCAAGACTGCAAAGCCAAAATCCAAATGCAAATTGAACCATGTCTGGGGGCTCTGGTGAAATTCCTGGCATCTGCAAATGACCAATAAGAAATCAGTGGCTTAGGAACTTTTGGTAAAGAGTTTCTTTCTAAAAGTAATCCTGCTACATGTAGAAAGATGAAGTTTGAAAATAAACTCATTTTTGAATCAACAACTTTTTTTTTTAATAGCTATATGACTTCTTAAAGAAAAATGCAGACACATGAGTACTCATTAAAACAGACACAGCTGAACAAGAATTGATCTCTGGATAGACACAGTGGTGAAAATAATAAATTTCTCCATAAAATCTAAACATGCCACCACAAAGGCACTTCTTAGACTTGGTTGGCACCAGTCTGTCACCATGTTCTGTTGCTTTTGCCAAGAAGGGCCGGAATTTGCAGGAGAAAGTTATCCTTGAAGCCCAGCACCAGAATAGGATCTGTTAAGGTGACAGCTCATTGTGACTCAGTGTCTGGGTTGCATAGGCTGGACAGTCAGCAGCAAAGTGTGTCAGTGAACTTCCCCATGGCCACCAGCACATTCCCAACTGGATCTCACAGAGCCAAGCAGTCTGAAATCTGAAAGTCTGAGTGAGACTGGGGCACTTCAAGTTTTCTTGTTTGTATTTTAGCTGGCCCTTTTCTCTCTCATTTTTTTTGCAGATGGAATTTTCAAGGGTGCAACACAGGTTGGAAAAGTAATTTGCAGACTCAGCATTTTGGTAACACAGATAATCCCCAAATCACAGCTTACTTGGACAATGAAATCTCTCCAGCAGCCAGGAGTGTGAGTATCTGGACTGCAGAGGGAGGCAAGGATGCGCTGTCATGACTGTGCATTTTGGGGGCTCAAGTTTGTGTTGGTAGACAGGAGGGACCCACTCTTTCTAAGTCTGGTGGTTATGGTGTATTCTCCAAAGGAACTCAGGCAGAACAAAAGCACCCCACTTCTGTCTCCCTCACTTGACCAAAGGCATGGGAGCTCTTCCAGGGCTACTGGGAGCCACCCCGCTGGCCTTGCCAAGGAAGGGATCCAAGACACCACAGCTCACAATGATCCCTGCTAAACAGGCAGGAGCAAAATGAGCTCCTGCTAAATGAACCCTGCTCAGCAGGCAGGAGCAAGGCTGTCACTGTCAATATTGATTTCAGCACAGTTTGTATCACATCAGTACTCCTGCTCCCACTTAAGTGTATTCTCCCAGCAAATGTAGAACAAGCTCCCCTGAACAGCATTTCCATGGGACAATAACTGCTGCACAGATCTGGAGCTTAGAAAGACAGATTTTATAGGATGGTGCTTTACAGGAGTCGAGGCTCAACAGTAAAAAAGCAAAATCCAGAGATGGAATGCTTGGCCAGGGTACATATGTTTGGGAGCCTTAATGCAGAAACACATTTCTAAGCCAAAAAATGTATTATTATGTAGAAGATGTCTGGTTGGTGTAGTTATTCTACAGACTTTCTTACAGACTTCCAGCAAGAAGGATACTGCTAGGGAGTATGGAAACCTGAAGGAGACAAAACTGGAAGAAGAAGCCAGTATCACTGAAATATTCACTGAAATATTCACTGGACCAGCAGAGCACATATGAGCTCCATAAAGCATCATGGGATGTCCATGTGCTCCTTTGGCCAAGGCATGCCCCATCCCAAGCACAGAGCTAAGCCCACACTATGGCCTTCAGCAACATACCAATATTGTCTTCTGACTGTCTGACCACACAAATCACAAGAAATCCACCACTTAAAGTGTGCTGAAAAAGCTCCTTAACAACCACCAGGCCTGAGTGTCCACTGAAAGACTTCTATAACATGGCACATCCTTTAACAGCTTGCACAAGAAATCCACATTTTCACTGGGTCTGCTTGACTGTTTCCTAAGATTTGGTTTGAAGAAAGCTATGCTCTTGAATATGCACACTGGAATTAGCAACAGTCAGTGGTAGAGACAAAGGAAGAGATCAAACCACACACTGTTCCATAGATAAACCCTTCTTCTCCCTCCTCAGCTTTGGACCACATTTTTGATTAAATCACATAGACTTAGAGTAAGTTTTTTAAACAAGTAAATATATTCTGTCAGAACTGACAGCATTTAGAGAAACAGAAAAAAGTGCAATAGCTCATTTCCCACAAAACAACAAAATAACCCCTAGGAGTTGAACAACTTTCACCCCCAATTACTGTGAAATTATTTTACCAGCAATGTCACAGAGCTCTGCATCAGAGGCATTAGCAAGGGCTTCCTCCAATTCTGGCTCCAGAGTCACACTTTCCAAAACGGGATCCATCGGCTTCTGCTTGGGAATCCAAGCTTTTCCTATAAATGCAAAACAAGGTCACTCTCAGTATAGCTGCAGCACCCAGTTCACATCTACCCTTCCAGATGTATTTCCATGCACTGAGATTTGAAAAGTAGAAAGGATAGAGGGGGCACAAGAGAAAAATCATAAGAGGAACTTGTCCTAGATTGTAAGATAAGCATGTATTCTATTTGCCATCTGTTAAAGGTGAGGCAGTTATCTTCTGTTAATTGGGCAGTTTTCTTTATCTCTTCCACCGGGGAGATATCTCCTGTTAATGGGCCATTAAACCTCACTGCATGACTGATAAGATTACATCATCCCATTGGGAGATGCTCCACCCAGGGGAGGAGCCAAGCATTCCTACTTGGATATAATCTGAGATTTTTGGGACACCAAAGCAGCCTTTTCCCACTGGATTCCCAGAGGAGCACCTGTCTTCTCCACTGGATTTCCAGAGCAAGACTAGGCCCATCTACACCACCACTGGACCTTGAGAGGAAAACTACACCCTTCTACAGGATCACTGCTTCAACAGAACTTCATCTGCCACTTCAGGAAGACTGCAGCCACCATTTAATCAGACTGCTACCAACACCCTGACCAACAAGGTGTCAGGTCGTATTCTGGCTCTGTCAGTAGTTTTTGTTTGTATTAATTACATTTGTATTTTTTTTAGCTTTCCTACTAATGAACTGTTATTCCTGTTCCCATATCTTTGCCTAAGAGCCTTTTAATTTCAAAATTATAATAATTCAGAGGGAGGGGGTTTACATTTTCCATTTCAGGGGAGGCTCCTGCCTTCCTTAGCAGACACCTGTCTTTTTAAACCAAGACAGAACTGAATCCCTTTCCCTCAGCCTGGTCTGAGTCCTGCTGCGATGCGAAGGGAGAGGCACCTGCAGGGCTCAGCCCTTCCAGCAGCACGGCATCCACGGAAACCCAACAGCACATTGGTACAGGATCATGGCTGTTCATAGCACAGCCTGACCCTGCAGGTCCTCACTTCTTTGCAGGCTGCACAAAAGGGGTGAAGGTTTGCCAGCACTCAAGAGAGGCCAGTAGCCTGTACCCAGCACTTTGCAGGATCAGTCCTGCCATCGAGACACCTCTTGCTGCTAACTCCAAGTGCATGTTGGCAAGGCAGATGGCACATTAGTCAAAAGAGGGTGGAAAGGAGGTGGTGGAGGGCTCTGGCAGCAGGCAGAGACAGCACTTCCATGAATGCATGGGATGCAAGGAGGAGCAGACTTAGGGCAGCTGGTCTAGCTCAACCCTGTTGCAAAGAGCATGCCACATGGAGATCCTGTGCTTTATCTGTATGGACAGCAAAAGGCCAAAACCCAGACCTATTCCCTACAATTCAAAGCTGCAAATCCACAGGTCCAGCTGGTAATGCAAACTTCTCATCTTAGCTGCTTGCCCATGGCCTTTTCCTAAGGGGGAGGCCCACATGGACAAGAGGCTGGAGCTTTGAACGCAGTGGGCTCCCTGCCAGTCCCCCATCCCACTGCTTGTGGCAAACACTGGGCAAGCCACAGCCCTTTCTCTGCCAGAGCTGGCTGCATCCCAGGAAGGCATGGGACAGTGGACAGGGTTGATGGCCGTGCACAGCTGCTTCCAGCTCCTTACTGCTCATGCTGCAATGGGCAGCAGATTCTTCTCAGAGGCAGAATGGGTCAGGTCTGAGATTTCACAACACAGCATTCACCTGTGACAGCCCAAAAGAAAAGACGCTTGTGATGTTTTAATGCTCCACAGCAGGGAGCAGTCTGCTGGATAAATCCAGCATTGCTGGGACAGGGATAGGAGGGCTCTGGGAACATTTTGGAGCAGTCCCCTCCCCTAAAATAGTCCTGGATCACGGCAGAGATAGTGACTGCAAAAGGCCAGCCTAGCATGCCAGCCAGGACTATTTTTGTCATCTCTCTGAAACCAGAGTCAGTGGCACCAAAAGGAAGAAACAATCCTGCTGCTCAGGATATGCAGAAAGGGGCTAAATTTAGCCTCAAAGAAGAAGCAACTGCACCTCAGGGTTCCCTGGGACAAAATGGAGGCTGTCATAAACAGTCTTTTGCTCCTATCCTCTGCCTGTGCGCTGCCACTCTGACAGAGAGAGCAGGAATCTGCCTCCTGGGACACAGCTGCTCTCGCAAAAATAGGCAGAGCGTCATGTGCCTGCACAGCCAGTCATCTTCTAGGTACTCAGCAGCAAAATGTCTGCCCTGGCTTGGTGTGGGGATCTGGAACCCCTGTCCCACCAGACGCATGGCTGGGCAAACTGTATGTACCGTCTGGTGTGTGCAACACCAGCAGGGAACAAGAGAAACAGGGTAAACAATTCTGCTGTCCTGCAGTAACTCCTTCTGACACCTCAGTGACATCAGAATTTCTGGGGTTTAATTCTAGTTTAATTACCTAATTTCAGTCAATTTCTAAGTTTTAGAAAGTTTTGTACCTCAGTCGTGCTTTGTTACAAGATGGAACTTTAAATTAAATGGTGTGTGTGTGATGACGACAATGCATGACATTTTATGGCATAACACAGTATGTCTGCACACCCCAGCTCCCACCCTGGCCAGCAGCACGGCCAGGGAGAGCACCTCCCATGGCCAACTAGTAAATCACCCTCCAAACTGCAAACGTGGTGATTTATTTACAGCTTCATCACAGCTGTGAATATGTAATTTACCATCTCTGGCTTACAGTCAATGTAAGTAGTGTCTTCTCTCAACAGCATGTTACAAATGAAAATATGTTTAGTACATTTGAGATCACAACAGACTGAAGTGTGATGCTGCAGACTGAAAATGCTTGAAATACCTCTGTCTCCTGCCGAACACTACTTCTACCTTCTGGGCTAGCCAGGTGGCTAAGCAACACTGGACTGGGGCACATCTGAAAGGTCTCAAACCAGTCTTCCTGATAGCACTCAATTTACTAATTTACTTCTCTCAAGGACTACTTTTTTTTTTTTTTAATCTAAAAATACTGCCTCAGGTTTTATTAAATGAACAGATTGTACACAAGCTCTTTTTAAGAGAGCCATGTGGGTCAGTAAGGAGACACCTTTCAGAAAGACCTCAGTTAGGAAACACGCTCATATGCCCACGTTTTCATGCACTTCTTTTTTCATACTGGGCAACCATTAGCATGAACAGCGCACAGCCAGATCTTCTGCTGCAAGGGGGATCACTGTACAGAGGGAAACACAACAGCTGAAAAAGCTGCTGAGAAGCTCCTGGAATGCAGAGGCAGGGACTGACCAGACCATGTCCCATGTCAGATGATATTCAGAGTTCTAATGGGAACAGAAAAGTCTCTTGGATAAAGGGTCATATACCTTTAGGTTAGGTATGTTAGGAGAACAGCAAAAGATGCCAGAAGGAAAGGAAAAGAGGCAGAGGAAAACCCCTGCTCACAGGCCTCAGGGCCATGCAGAGCAGGAGTATGGTGCAGGAAGACACAAACAAGCAACCTGCAGGAGACTGGGAAATAGGGCTGAGGTTGTCAAGAGATGATGAAAACTAGATGGGAACTGCTGGGCCTCATCACAGCTCCGGAGAGCTGTGGAGTTTCTCTATGGTGAGAAGCTCACAGTGTCAGGAGGGAGTGTGAAAGGCAATGGTGAAACATGGAGCTTAACATGAGGAGCCCACAGAAGAACAGGGCAAGGAGGAACAAGAGAGGACAGAGGACGATTCTTCCCCAGAACCTGATACAGATGCAGTAGCATGGGGATGGGAGAAGGCTGCACAGTGGTACACCTTCTGTCCAGCATGTAGCAACATATCAGGTGGTGCCCAAATCAGCCAGCACAGGCACCTCTTGGGCACACCTCAGTTTATCAGGCTGGGGCTAGACAGCAGAGAGAGCAAATTCACCACCCCAGTAGTGTCAAAAAGAAGTTTTATCAACACAGGTCAGACACAACCCTTCAGCTGTGCACTCACTGTGCCCTCATTGTGACACACACAGCATGGTGCAAAAGATGACCATACCTCTCTTTTCGCCCGTGAAAGGAACCAAGTCTTCTCTGTCTTTAATGTCCTTTGCCTGCTTTTCTAGGTGAGCCATGAGTTCCTCCCTTTTGAATGGGCCAGTTGGTGGCTTTTGCGTCTGATCCCGCTGCCTGAGCCCTGCTGGCAACAGTGCATTCTAGACATGGAGGTGAGAAACACAGGTTACCTCTGCAGGCCACAATCCCCCTTCATCAAACACTCTCCCCTCTACACTTCCCTCATTGCACCACTCTTCTTCCACATTGCTGGACAATTTGCTTCTCCTTGTGTCAAAGGTTATCCTCATCCAGCCCCACTGATTCCCACATCATCCAAGACACGTGATGCTCCTTCCCCTCTTCAGTTTCAAATGCTGCCCAGTAGATGTTTCTCTGCAACATCAGCTCCAGCTCTTTCTTTCTGGAGGCTCTCAGCCATCTTCTCCCCACTATATGAGTCTGTCCTAGCACCCACAATGCCCCTTGTGTCCCAACAAGAATCAGTTAAGTTAAATCTCATGATCTTTCACAGAGCAGATCAGAGACTTGTGGTGGTCTCTTCTGCCTTTTATGATCCATCACAAAATTACAGAGGGAAGGGGTCTCACAGAGAAGATCACTTGGTTGCAGAGGAAAACCCCTGTGAATCTCAGCCTTTTTTCAAGCTGCCTCCTTGTTATTCAGTCATGTAAGCCACCTCGGGAAGTTGGTTCGTGCTTGACACATATGGCACGTAAACACCTGCTTATATTTAAATATAGAACAGCCTTAATGCAGTAAGTAAGACTATTCCCAGATTTGACACTAAGCATGTTCTTTAAAGCTTTACTGGATAGAAGTCAACATTTACTTTTTAAGACATCCAAGGTGATGCTGAACAACACACTGATTTTTCCATGCCTGCCTGATAAAAGTAGTTCATTATAATTTGTATCTGTATCAGTGAAAAGCCTGGGAAGGAAAATTACTGATAGGAAGCAGTTAGACCAGGCAACCTTGGAGTGCAACAGAGAAGTGTGTGAGTTGCACAAGGAAGGAGGCATAGGAGACAGCTTGCTTCCACAGGCTTCATACTGTGAGAAGCAACTATGCAATCTTCAAGCAAACTACAGCTGCACTGATAGATGTCCATAATTATTTTACCTTTCTTCATCTTTCACAGAATGCTGCCTGACTCTGTGTCTTCTGAGGTAGCTGTAACCAGCCCATCAGCCCACACGCTTAACCCTGGGAGCTAGCTTGCCAGTTCTCAAATATTTTCCTGCATTGCAATTAAAAATACCGATGATGCAATCTACAGCACCCATCATTTACTCCAGAAACACTAACTGCATGTTGCAGGAACAATTTCTCACTTGGCAGTGCCCAAGCTCCTCGAGTAACATTGCCGTAAACCAGAGGCCTGCCAGTTGGCTCTGCACATCCCCTGCAACAAGACAGTGCTGGCTTCAAAAACCTTTCACCAGCCTGGCACCAGCAGACCCCATGTTTGCGTATGTGCAGCTCCTGCTGATGCTAGGAGGTTGCTAAAAATAAACTGTCCCACTTTGCAAAACTTTGGGATTTGAATTTCTGCCTAAATGGAGGAAAATACAGGCCATTTGAAGTTTGTTACAAAAAGCCCAAACCCAAAACACAAATAACCCCCAGAAAATCCTCAAACCCAAGCAACCTGCAAAATATTCCCTCCAAGGTGGCCTGGTCAGAAAGAGAGATCCATTTTCCACAGGATTACTGCCCTGCACCAGCACTGGCTCATATTGCTGCTGCAAGTCACAGTTGCTCATCACACCGGGAAAAGGGCAGGAAAACAGAAACAAAGATGTAGACATCTTTAGACATCTGTAGACAAACACATGTAGACTGTGCTTCCAATGGCAAAAAATTCTTCTGTGTATTTGCAGCCAGTCTCTTCCACTCTTGCACCAAGCACAGGCTCTGCAAAGGATCTCACTGAAATACAGATTACTAATGCAGCCCACTCCCCCACAATTACTAAGATTTACTACCTAGCGTCTCAATTAAAAATTACTTACATCAGGATCCAGCTCTTCCAGTTCATTCTCTAACTTCCTGAGCTCCTCCTCTGTCAGAGCTCCAAGGATCTGATCTTCATCTAGGTCTCGGTATTTTTCTAGCTCCTTTCTGTAAGACATCTTAGAGGACTCTCGTGGATCTCGCTTTTATGCTGTAACAGAACCTGATATGAAAACAAGTGTTAACACTGAACACATGAAGCATGGTGCTGCAGCCCGCCTGGCTGGGGAACACTGAACACCCTAGAGTTGCAGATTTATGCTTAATGCATGGCTGATTTCAGAAGATTGTTCATGGCCCCCCACTCATATCCTACATGCAAGGAATCACCCCCGGATGTGAGAAAGTTCTTTGTACAGGACCCTGACTAGGGATGTCTTTCTGCAAGCAGTGCTAGATGTTAATGAAGCATCCTAGGCATTTATTTCTTTGAAGGACTATAAAACCTAAGTCATGAAGTATACAGCCCTCATGTCCTTACAAGCCCCCAGTAACACTGCTCTGCACAGGGCAATCCAGATAACATTGTTACCAGATGGGAAAACAGATTTGTAGCACCACTGAGTACCTCTGAGCCCTGAAAACCTCCACGAGGCTACAGTGCATGGCACTTCTTCCCGTGTTTTAAAGCCACAAGGAGATCAGGAAGTATTATCCACTCAGGTTCAGGAGGCTGCCAGTTAAATGTGCTATTTAGTGACCCACCTTTCCTGAGACAACACATGTTTGCAAAGCTGCCAGCTAAGCAGCTGACCTGGGTGCTACTGCATGTTCTAAACCAATCCTTCAAGAAGAGAAGTGAATGGTCTATCTGGATAATCCCTGCTGACCCCAAGGTTTGGCCCATGTCTCCTAATATAACGTGCCATACGCAATCATATGCATGTAACTAGACCTCTGCAAGCAAAAAGACTGCAGAGACAAAGGTTGATGTGCAGGTAGGTTAAAAGTACACTCAGCATAACACACAAAAGCATATCCAACTCTGCTCTTTTGCTGACAGTCTCCTTCTGCTCCACAGCACTGTCTGTACATTTATATTTTTTTGGCTCTGTTTTTGCAGAGAATACCGAGTCCTAGATAATTTAAAGTGACTTTTCTTAAAGTGTTGCTATTCTTTTGAGTGACATTTACATTAAAAATAACAGCAAGGCCTGTGTATTTTTTAGGAAGACAAACATCTTTTGAGTTTCTATAAATGGTCTCTTTTCAGCTCCTGTGGAACATCAGAGCCTTACCCTGAATCACATCTTTCCAGCTTTGCTTGTCCCCTCAGGACAGATTATGCTCTTATGACCACTCTTTGTTAGTGGAGAAGTTTCTTTATACAAGTTACAACACAGCTGCTGTTCCAGATAGGAAAATTATCTTTAGCTTGGTCACAAAAGGGCACAGTAATGCACACATGCTTGCTCAACAGCAAGCCCTTAAATTTAGAAGCTGTCATCTTGTCAGACGTTTGGTTCCTCACTAGTATGATGGCAACTCCTGCATCACTCACATTCCTGCCACTCGCCGCTTAGGAGGTGAGGCGTGAGGAGATGGTGCCTTCTCGATGGGAGAAACAGCCCCTGAAGCTACCTCAGCTGGGAACTGAGAGGGTGAAAATCAGCTTTTCACTGGGCTGGTTTGCTCCAAGCAGCAACCATCAACCTGTGGGCACCGGAGCCAAGGGCAGCCAAGAGGGTGGAGAGGAAGCAAGAGCGATGGGTCTCGGTGGGTCTGGCTGAGTGAGGTGGAGAGAACCCCACACTCCTGTGCTTCACCAGCGCCCTGCAGCCCTCCGTGCAGGGCTCCCTGTGCTGCAAGGCTGGCAGGCACCAGCCACCAGCCAGCCAGCCTGCCTATGAGCCACGTCAGCCCCTGCAAACCTGCCCTTCCTGCAGGCACAGAGAAGGGCAGAGCCTTTATTGCAGTTACCCATGAACACTGAGGCAGGAGATCCTAGAAAAGCAGCCTGGACTTGGATCTGATATGTGCTGTGCTACTGTGGCCTTAGATTGCAGTGCATGAGCCAGGACTAGCCTGGATTTCATATGCCATATGAAATGTACTTTTTACCATTCTACTGTGGAAGGAGCTGGAGCTAGGAGCAAGCAGAAAGGCAGAGAATAACCCACCCCAGGCTGCTAAATTTCCTATAATATCTTAAAATACCCACACCTGCCACACACATGGCAATATCTGTCTTGGCTACATGAGGACAACTATTCCCAGAGGCAGCCACAGACCCTTCCCAGGAATGCAGGCAGGGGCCTGTCTGGGACCAGAGTGCAGCTCCGCAGGGTGACCTTGTTGCCTCCCTCCAGAAGGACAGAGATGTCAGCACCGAGAGGCAGGACAGACATGGGATGTCAGTGCATACAGGCAACGCTTCTGGAAAACGCCTCAGGTTTCAAAGCATCTTGCAGAGATATGAAGCCGAGGCTGCATATAGCAAAGGCCCTGAGGGTTGAAGACAGGTGCAGAGCCTGCTGAAATGCAGCTGAAATCCCCGTGGGGAGATTTTAATTTTGCTACATACCCCAAAGAGAGGTGTCGGGGGGCAGAGTGTCCCCTCCCAGACTTGCTGGTGCAGCCAGACAGCGCTGGCACCTCTCACATCTCCCACAGAGAGCACACTGAGAGGACTGCTCGTCAGCAGCACCAGCCTTGCCCGTGGCAGCAGGACACTCTGTACTGCTCCCCTGCTGCAGAACCAGCCATTCAGCATCGTGTCCTCCAGCACAGCCTCCAGGACCAGTATGTTCGCTGGCACTCCCCTATCTCCACATCCCAGGCCTCTTATACCCTATCTTGCTAATGAGTGCTGGGTGAAAAAGCAAACCAGCCCATCTGCTGTAAATGGAAGAGGGCTTTGAACTGCCAATGATAAGAAAGCAGGTAAATTCTGCTGAACTGTAATTGTTTTTGTTTACACAGAGTACTGAAACACCCACCACCACAAACTGTTCTCCCTGACTTGTGCCAGAGTACAGGTATGGTTTAACACAGGTCCCACCTTCACCTGAGCTCAAACTAAACAACAAGATCCTTCAGCACAACTTGAGTTCTCACTGTTTTTCATTAACCCTATCACTCTTCATTCAATCATTTAAGGAAGCATCACAAAAGAATATAAGTGCAATACACAGACACTGCACAGAACTGACAGTGTTGGAACTTTAAGTCCTCTAAACATTGAAATTCATATAGGTTACAAAGATAGCAAGATATTAGGTCTCTTTGTTTGAAGTACTTGTCAGACACACAGGAAGACAGCCCAAGCACTTGCACTTGATAAGTCTGAACAGCACACAGGTTGGAATGCACAATGATCATTAAAACTGTTAAAGAAGAAAAATTTAATTGGATGGGAGATAATTAAAGGTCATCTACAGGGAAGACTGTTCTCACCGTGAATATGGGAAAACAAAACCAAACGACATTTCTGATCATGAGGGGAATAGAACAGTTTCTTTCTGAAGGGTTCAAAAGTGCTGAGCAAAAAATTGGATGCTGAAAATAAGTGAAAATGAAAAGCATCCTGTTACGACACTGGAAATAATCCTGTCACAGTGCTTTCAACTGGTACAGCCCCCTGCAGCACCATGACCGTTTTGGGGTGCCGAAACCTGAGAGCAGCACTGATGTCTGCACAGGGAAGCGGTGGAAATCCATCCGGAAAAGCGGCCCACGTGGGCCCACTGTTTCACCCGCAGCCGAGGGCAGGCATCAGAACTTGGCTGTGCTCTTCAGGTGAGCGAGCAGGGAGGGCAGAAGCAGGGCAGCAATGGGCTTAGGCTACAGCAGGCTGCTCGGGGAGGCTGTGGAGCAGCCTGCTGTAGCCGAGTCGAAGGGTCTGCTGGATTATCCCCCTGTGATCCGACAGCCCCAGGAGAAAGAACAAATGAGAAGAGGAAGAAGTGGGTAAAGTGACAGGAACAGCAGCAAGACAAATTTCAAGAAAATACAAAAATGTCACGGAGAAAGCCACGGGTGCTGTGTCAGGCATCCTGTGTGACACATCTGGCGCACGCTGTGTGGGCAGCCCAGCGCCTCCCCACACAACCTCCTGCTGCTCCAGCATGCCAACACCAGGACAGCACAGAAAGCACCTCCTTCCATGCAAAACACAGGGAGAAAGCACAGCTAACCTCAGCAAAGGTGCAGGGCTTTCCAGGGACAAATTCTGTTATCAGTCCAAGCCAACCCTGACCGCGGGGGTCTGCGCAGGCTGCAGTACGCAGCACCACGCCCAAGGATCAGCACCTGCCAGGGTTTGGGGCACGCCTGGTCACCGCCACACTGAACAACCAACAAAGGCAGAGGACAGGAATTCTGTATACTCTGCCACACAATGAGAGACATGCCTGAAAAACATTAACATCCTTGCCCCAGACAACCATCAAATCTACCACAAAACTTTTTCTGTGCTCTGAAATGTGAAAGCAGACCATGGGGCTTGGGTTTTGGGATTAGGAGGTAGCCAAGCATGACCAGCATAGCTATTGATGATTCTTGAAAAAACTGCCAAGCTTGAAGACAGAAGTCTTTTCAGGATGAAAGCTGTATTAAAGGAGCAGTGAAGGCAGGAATTCATATCATGAGAGATGGCTTGAAACTGTTCCTGTTTGACTCACATAGGGTTTTGATTTATGAGATTTTTTTTTTTTACAGCTTAAGTATAAATCTGAGTCAAAGTTCAGAGCTATTATTTTTGCAGTATAAAAATAACAAACCAATGTCGACCATCCCCTCTATAGTTGCTACAATCACCTTTTTTTTTTTTTTTCTTTTCTTTGACTTGCAACATAACATAAATGCCAGGGTCTGGGTTTTTTCTGATGGAGGAGCTATACATACCTCAAGTGACCATTTCCTATAAATTCAAGAGAAGCTAGGTACTTTCTGTGCATACACTTAAATATCAGTGAGTCACCCAGGTGCAGATCCAAGATGCATGCTGTGCAAATGAGAGAAACAAATCACCTCCAGCTTTTTTCTAAGTAAAAACAGCCTTCTTATGTGGTCAGTCCTCTAACAAACTTTAAAGCCAGTAGCTAACCTTAACAAAATCTCATGCAGGACTCAGACACTAATTTCTTGGGAAGCTGCATATGTGTGCAAAGGGTCCGTCAGCCTAGAGATCTTCTCTGGCTGACGGTCAGGGAATGAAGTAGAGCTGGGGCACTTAGACCACTTGTGGTCTAAGGCAAGGTGGGCGGTACCAGAAGCACTCGGAGAAGGGGTAGCTGTTACACACATAGTGCTGGAGCAGGCACAGTGGGGATGTAGAGATGAAGGAGATCAAGCCACCAAAAAGTGAGTGTCTGCTGAGTCTCCCCTCCTGGGACAACTTTCAAACCCTGAGTTTGCATCCCAACATAACTGGGTGCCGGTGACTCCATGGTCAACCCTGCTTCTTGGGTCCCTGGGCAACCAAACATAACCAGTTCCCTGCAGTTTCAAGAACTGACCACCAAATTATGGCCAGATCCAGCAGCAACAAGGGAAAGATGCACATCAGCTCCTACTGAGACCACATCTAAAAAAGTGAATATATGTGAATTGTGCAAAACCCAGCAGAAATCAGAGCAGAGGAGGAGTTGGATCCATCCCCAGTGTCATGACACAGCCATTCACAACAAAAGTCTTCACTGCTGGGTGCTTGCGATCACGATTTTCCCTGCTGACGAGGGACGTCAGTGCAGCTGTGCTGGTACAGGTGTGTCCCTCCCGGCACACAGGTACAAACATCACACCTCAGCCCCACTGTCCCTTCTCTCACAGACACAACCACAGCCCCGTAGTGGCTTTGCAAGTGACTACATACCCTGCGCCTGAGGTACAGACATCCAAAAGTTTACTCCACTTCAAATGAACATTGTTCTCCTTAAAATAAAAGGAAGATAAATGCCTAAGACCAGTCCTTTAAGGTAATGGCCTTCTGCACATTTCTGTAGATCCCTATTCAAGCAGATCTCATTTTCTAGTCAGAGAGGAAAGCATCATTTCAACAAGCCATAAACACACACCCAGGCTGCAGCATCAAGTACTGCTGGCCCGCTTGGGCTCTGCATCACCACCTTGAATGTACAAGATGATGAAAACGCTTGTTAAAGCTACAAAAGACTTTGGATAGACTCTGCTCTGGGCTTGGAGTCCAAGCTGCATTAGAAAGTGTCAGTGTCTTAGCAAAGAGACCCACATGGGAGACCCAAAGGGGACCCTCTTCTTAGTACCACTGAGCATGCAGCTGGATGCTGCATGCAATTGGATGTCCTCTGAATGAAGACAGGTCTTTCCAAGCTGAACAAGCAAAGGGAACTGGACTTATTCAGACTGGAGAGGGGAAGACTGCAGAGAAACCCAAGCACAGTCAGTCATGTGCTGCCTAAAGGGAAATGATTTTTAAAGAAGGAAAAATACAAATTCATGTCCTGGATGAGGAGAATGGACAAAGAAAAGACAGGTGATGCTCCGGATAGATGGTGAGAAGCTCTGCCATGTCAGATGTAAAAAGCAGAGCACACACTCTCATTGCTCCAGGCAAGTCAGCCATCAATAAGAAAGACTGAGGCACTCTCAGCCTCTCTGCAAGAGGCTCATGCTTAAGGAAATCCAACAGCCAATCTGATGCCCTAGAGGAAGATCTAGGTTTCCTCCCAACTAGCAGCTGTTAATCTTCGACATCCTGAAATTCATATTTGAAAGGAAACATCTGGAAGAAGGCATTTTGGGTCTATCAAAGTACATGACTTCTGACTCTTGAAGTGACATACCAGCCATGCAGAACACGTAACGCTATCTGGAGTTACCGTCCCCACCCAAACCCCTGCAGCAGTGAAGTTCAACAGACCATAGGCAAGACTTACTGATGATGCAGCTTCATTTCCATGGATAACCTCATGTAAGAGCTGACACTCCCACCCTTGACAGCTCCACAGCAAACAGCTTGTTCTCTGAGGTCGTGCACACACTAGGGAAGGCTCCTTGCACACAAGCTAAGTAACCTCTCCCTTTATCCACTAGTGCTGAGGAAAGTCTCACACTGCTTGCACTCTCTCAGTCTTCTCAGCTCCCCCAGTATCTTCTCAGCTAACCCAATATCCAGAAACTGCCTGCATCTCCTGGCTCTCCTCTTGTCAATACTCCTGCAGCCTGCAAGCCACACAACTCAATACTGGCTCTCACCAAGTGGTCTTTCTCATCATCAAATAGCCTGGATGTTTGGTGACCAGGCCAAGATCTACCAAAGCCCAAACACAAAGCATCCCAGCTGTATCTCTCCCACTTTACATATTTTTAAGACGCACACTTGTAAACACAGTTATGTGTTCTCCTATTTGGGGTGAGGTTCTCTCATGCATCTGGCATGCACTCAGTTGCTTAATTACTAATCCCTGTGAAAAGCATGCGGGCACACTTGAGTCATTAGTGACACTCTGCACTCAGTTCCTGCTCTGTAACTTGAACCCTTCCACTTGGAAGCTTCACAGCCGGCACAGTCTCCTCTGGAAAGTGATCTTGGGTTTCTTGCCTGAGTTTCTCTTAGTCCTCAGATGGACACCCCTGTTTCTGTGGCACACTCTGGTTTTGCAGGGAACCTGATGGGTGCATTGGGAACATAGGAGCAGAAAGGTTCCTGTCTTGCACTGAGCAGTGCCTCAAGCCCTTAGACAGGCAGTGGCCATGTCCCATAAAAGACCTCTGCTAGACTGCCAGAAGCCAAAGCACAGTATGCTGTTAGTAACACATGAATACCTGCACATCCCAGTCCCACTCTACTGCTGGTGTGGCTGAAGCACAGGGAATGGCAGTGAAATGCCCCACCAAGGTGCAGCTAATATGCCCCAGACAGGTTGATGCTTAATTAACACCGAAGCAAAATGAGCACTGCTCCAGCAGCAATGAGTATGCAGTGTACAGTGTGCACCAATTCTGAACGGGGCACTTAACACAGGCTGGACAATCACGCAAGGCCTGCAGAAACAAAGAAACCAGCTTCAGCTGGGAGAGCTACCAAAGTGCACATTGCCTGAATGGGGGGGAGCTCTGGAGAAGCATCACTACAACTTTGCTTCCAAGCTTCTCCCCTGGCTGCTGCTAGCCAGAGTGTCCTGGGATGTACAGACTTTAGTCTGACCCAGGATAACCTCTGTTATGTGTTTATCTTGTTCACCATAAATAAGTAGGAAGAATTCCCTCCCAGGAGGGTGATGCAGCTCTAAGGCAACCCTTCAGGGAGGGGGGATCTCTGTCTTTGGGGATTTCCAGACACAGGCCATAAGAAGCCAGAACGCCCCTGTCTGAGGAGAGGCCTGCTGTGAGCTGGGGACATGCTAGAGAACCACTGAGCCTCCCATGGTGCTGCATCCATGTGCCCAAGAACATGGGGGCATTTAGCACCATGGAGTCACGGAACATAGCTTTATGACCTGTTTCTACCAAGAGCCTGGTAATTTTACCAGGTGAAGACATTTTGTCTACAGGCCTGAACAGAGAAGTGAACACAGTCTTCCTAGCTCATGATGTGCAAATGACTGTCAGCTATAGAGGAAAACATTCAGAAGGCAGATCACGGTTTCCTTCCCCCTAGCTGTGCTTTCACAAAAACTCCACACACCTAAAAAACAGCAAAGCAGCACACAGGGAAGTATAGCAATTCATCTGCAAACACCACATTTAGTAGCACATTGCTCTGGGGAATAGGAGGTACAGATCTGGCAACAGAGGACTGGTGCTTCTTACCAAAGGTTAATTCAGAATCTTTTGTAAAGATAAGTCAAATCGTCCTTTGGGTGAATGAAAGTAAAACTTGGGCAAAGAAAATCAGTAATAAGATAGACCAGACTGTTTCCATATCTGTTTGACTTTCCCAAATACACTAAGGGGGGTGGGGGGGAAGCAACATATTTCCAAAATTATGCAAAACCATAGAATCTGGAGAAAAGGCAGCAGACCATCACAGCTGAGAAGTGTCTGGAGAAGAACAAGATGAGTCAGGCTGGAAAACAATGCAATGCTGAAGGATGCGTGGGGGAAGAGCTCTGACAGGGGGAAAGCAGACTTTGAAATGAGAAGCAGTGAGCCTGTGATGCAGCGTGCTTGTTGGAATACCCAGCTGTGTGTACATTAGGGCAGAAGGTACAGAGGCTGTCAAGAGACACCACTGTAAAAGGCATTTGGCTTTGGGCACTGCAGTGCGAGCAAGATGGCGTTTGACTTTAATGTTGTAGCCCAGCTCCTCCTTTCAAAAGGGCAAAAGAGCTCACTACTATAACCTGAAGCAGGGATTGCGTGCCCAAAAAGCTTGTCCAGTATTTGCTCTATCAGACAGTCTGAGAAAAGGTGCCACATCTCAGCAAAAATCTTGTCTCCTTGACGAGAAATGAGGAAGTCAGTCTTCACTCCTGCATGATCTGCCAGGTCACACATGAGAAAGGGATTTAAAAAAAAAATTAAAACACTTAGAAACAACCTCAGTCACATGGCTGAGCACCCTTGTGGTTCAAGGACTAACACCCAAGGAAAGATGTAAAGCAAGTAGAAAGGACTTCCACATAAGGGTAGAGCAGCTGGCTCTGAAGGGAGGCAGAGGGCAATGGATTCTGCCCAACAAACCATCCATGACCATTTAAAAAGCAGAGGGCAACAGATGAACACACGAGTGGGGGCAGAAGCTGTGCCCATCTGAGTGAAGAAAGGTTATCTCTGGGATAGACAATGCTTTTCAAGACAGTGACTATTTCAAGCTGGAGAAAGTAGGGCCGAGGCAAATACAACGCACGGCCTCAAGGAACCTTTCCCCCTGCTAATTTCCACTTTTCCCTTACAAAAGCAGCACAGCTTTCTAGCGATCCATTATCTGGAAAACCATCTCCTAGAAGAGCACCCTGGATTACAAACCCAAGCAAAAGCAGTAAAGAAGAACTCTTGGTGCCTTCTGCAACCCGCTCAGCGCCGTGCAGAGCCCTCTCCTCCCACCGTGCCAGCACTCCCGATCCCCGCCGGGATTTGCCGCGGACAAGCGTG
>VXAX01004280.1:0-56253 GCA_013399835.1 Leptocoma aspasia | reverse complement strand
CCCCGGGCCCCGCTTTGGTCGGTCCTTACCCTCCGCCCGCATTCGGGATAGCAAGAGCGCTCCGTCCATCCCCAGGGCAGCTGTGGGGCGCTGCGGAGGGTGGCAGCAAGAGCAGCAGTTGTTTCCAGAGGGTCCTTCCTGCTTTTTAACGATTCAGACAGGCTGGAGCTAGCCTTTTGTCCCGTGGCAACGTCCTTCAGAGTGCCGAGCCACATACTTCGGCAAACTGCATTTTTGGGAAACCCCACGAGATGTACACACATCTGCTTGGGGATCCAAGACACTGTAAAGCACCCTGAGACTGCTGCTGGAAAAACTCCTTCCCGGGAGAACTGGTGCAGCACTGGAACGGGGGGAGCAGGGAGGCCTCAAGGCTCAGTCAGACCGAGTCATGGCCACCCAGGCCTCCGGCTGGATGGCCCCACTACCAGCACTGCTGGGGACCTGTAGCTGCAGTCATGGGCACTTTATAAAAGCTACTTCCCCACAAATGCCATCTGTATCAATGCACTAATCCCATGCCTTACTTTACTCCCTGTCAATTTGTCCCATACATCCAGTGACAGCCACTAGAGCTGCTCCAAGTCTGCAGTCAGCCCCAAGAGAGACGCCTTCCAGTCTTGTGATATCAAGTTTTAACATTGCTGCCAAATCTCCTTTCCCCAGTCTCACCTTTGAGTCACTTTAAAGCCCCATGGATTTGTCCTTTCATGATTTTTTACCAAATCTCACACAAAGTGTCAGCCCCAGGCTCCTCCTTAGCTCTGCTGTCTGGTCTCCACCAGCAGCCACAAGCCAAGAGTGGAGAGGGCCCAGGTTTACCAGAGGTGGCCAGTCCATGTGAATGCTTCTCCAGCCCCATACTCCCCATACCTAGTGATGACCTTCATCTGAAAATTCCCCCAGTTGCTATGAGATAGCACTTGGGGTTTTTTTGCATGACCTGCCTGACACTGAAATTCCATGTCCTGCGGCATTTGGAGGAAGATCTGCACTTAGCTCCGAAAACACTGCTCCCAGCTAGGACAAATGAAGGATATAAATGGGGGCTGTGCCAAGCACTGGACTCAGTGAATGTCTCGTTGAGGTGAGCAGGATTATGGCCCAAGTTGCTGGCATCATCCCAGCTGCTGGCAGGAGAGAAGAGGGTGCTTAGAACCACCCAATTCTCCCAAATGTCTGTTTGTTCAGGCTGAAGAAGCCTGACAGGTACAAGATCAGACAAATCTGGATGCCAGTGTCCTTGCCACCTGTTTACTAAATGCCTTTCTCCAGGGCGTGCAAGCCAGGAGAAGCTCAGGAGCCACTGAGCACCACTGAGCTTCCCTACATGCCCACATTGGTTTTGCACTCAGAAATGCATTTGATCCACTTTTTTTTTATCCCATCTGGCTGCTGCCAGATGTAGCTTTGTGGGCACCAGAACCTCATCCAAGGTGTCTTGGTCCCCTTGGAATGCACTCAGCCTGTCTCCATCAGGCAAGACATGGACCCAGCTTCTCAGCACATTTATTTTCAGTGCATCAGGCTGCAGGTAATGTACACTGTAGCATTTTTCACAAGACACCAAGTTTCACTAACCCCAACAACATCACGGCTCTCAAGGAAGTGGCATGGCATGCTTGAAGCATGTCCACTCAGGCCACGAGCTCCTCTTGCCCTAGCTAGGCTCTAACTTTGCACAGCAGCGCAATTCTCCTGTCTAAGAATCCCAGTCCAGTCTGAAAATACCAGCAAAAAAGGGAGCTTTCAGGCTTTATGAAGGTTTAAAATTACGTTTTTTTCATTGCATGATTTTTCTTCACTTTTCTTGTATAGCAGTCAGCACATGAGACTCCAGGCTCTCAAAGGTTTGCCTGATGCACAACTGTGAGGAAAACGGATGAGTGTGGTGAAAACACAGAGACAAAAGATCTTTGCAACAAAAGTCTTCCCAAATGGGGAAAGAGGAGTCCAGGACTGGAAACCCTAGAGCTAGGAATTCACTTTGAGATGGCAAAGAGGGTTCTCATGTTTCTCTGACAAAACAAGAGTTCCTCAAAATGGGCTGGAGTGAACACACCGGAAGATGAAAGCAGGTAAACTTTGTCAACAAAATACAGCTGAGATTGAATAAACAGAAAAGAGGAGGTTTGCAAGTGCTTATTGTTCACAGCCTTGGGTAAGTAAGAGACCTGCTTTGTTTTAGTTATTACAGCATCGTCTATTTTCTCTAGGTAATCAATGACAATTTTCCATTTTTTAAAATCCGTAATGACCCAGAAAACATGTTTAACAAAGCTGCATTCCCTTTTTCTGGTTGTAAAGTTATCCTGGGTGGGGTCCCAAGAATTACACATTCCACATTCCAAGGGATGATCAGCTGGGCTTCTGCAGATACATCCTACATGGTTTTGACATTTATAGTGAAACTGGAGTTCCAGTGAATTCCTTGGCTGTGCCCCTTTCTTTCTGAAACTAAAGCTTTTACATGCCTTATTTTATCTACATATAAAAATAGCTTTCAGTGGAAACTTCTGAAAGTGTTCCCCTCCTTAGCCTTCTTTCATGCAGACCAACTGCAAATCCTACTATTTAAACCAGACTTTCTAGACATTGTTGTTGCTTTCATCTGGATTCTCTGCAATTAATCCATGTCTTTTCTGGAGGACAGTGCCCAGAACTGCATGCAGGGTTCCAGTAGAGGACTTTCTAATAGCTGTCAGAATGGAAAGTAACTCCACCACATTCAGACAAAGGCCATGGACGCAGCCCTAGTGAAGTGCCATGCATGCATGAAAGCAGAAAAACCATTCACAACCACCCTGCAACACTGGCTGCTGAAAAACTGACAAACCACGCAGCATTCTGTGTGCATTAACAAATTCCACAGAACAGGCCTGTCTAGTACCTCCTGGGGACAGCAGACTAACTAATAATTATGCTATTTCATGGCTTGGAAACTTCAGCAATCTCGAAGTGTTCAATACTGCGTATGCCCAGCATGCTCTGCCCGTTTTTGAAAGCAGAGCATGAAATGTGTCCAAGAGCACTAGCAGGTCAATTAGCAAATGTCTGATGGGATCTTATGTGGGCTAAGAGAGCAACACTGCAAGGAGGTGTAAAATCATAGTACTGCACAAGGAGACAGCAGTACAGCTGTACTGTGAGGGACTAGCAGTGGAGCTGCTGAAGGCAGGGGTGGTACTGTATCCTGGGAATGAGGCCTCTGGATACAGCGTATGAACGAACGCAGCGTGTCAGTAACTTGGGGCTGGGTGAACGCTCCATGCATGCACAAAACAATTCACCATGTGAACAGCAGTGCCTGTGGGTTTGCTGATCAGTCAGGCTGCAGTCTGTTTTACCAACATACAAAGCAGCCTCTGTGAACTCCAGTAGTGAGCTGCACAAATGCGTGGGATGGTAGGAATGTGTCCTTGCTTCTGACCTGGGCTTTTTAGCCACCAACAACCAAGGAGAAGGTGAGGCATATTTCAGAAGGGGCAGACAGGCTTGGAAACCATCTTGAGTCTCTTGAACGTCTGCCAGGGTCTTTCCTGGGTATTTCCTGGGTATTTCCTGGCAATACTACAAGTGAAGAGTCACAAACTCTGCCTCATCAGTACAGAGGTGCAAGCCTTAAAGGATCCAAACACAGCCCAGGTATTTCTCATGAAACTTTTAAAACTAGTTCCAGCAAAATGCTCTATTGCCATGAAAACGGCTTGTAACCATCAGCCTGTGCAATTATGAAGGTGAGATATAGTCTTAGACACAAAGGAAATCTCTCTTCAGGAGCTCAGAGGAGTGCTTGTCATTCTACTGTCCTACATCATTGAAATTTTCCAACCCATCCAATTTTCAGAACCCATCCTACACAGAGGGAAACTGCATCAAAGTTCATCTTACAGTAGTTCATCACATGGCTTCCTTCACTTGCATTCTTCACTTTCTCTGCCATGGCAGCTGAAGAAGTTGATTAATATGTAAAACTAATTACTATCTCCATTGTTAATACTACCTCTCTTTCAAGTATACTGAAGAGTCTCAGCCTCAGCACACAAATGTGGAGAGCACCATGTTAAGTAGCAATTTGCATTGGAGTAGCAGTTTTCTGGTTTATCACTGCCCACTCTAGTCATAAGGGCTCTGCTATACCCAGTGTACATCCAGACACAGAGACATGCACCAGACTTCCAAGAGGACTCCTTGCTGCTTAGTCCAGACCTTCTCCAGACCACCACCAGAATTAGACTGAGTGCAAATGTGAAGTCCAACATGCTGAAACAGCTTGTTTGCTCAGACTATTTGTATGTATTTTCTCTCTCCCACCCTACTGTTACACATGCACAGCACCTTTCAGTCTTGTTTCCCTTTCTGTCCAGTCTCCTGTACTTCTGCAAACAGCATTATAGCGGAATTTCTTAGCTTGGCTTGTGTACTACTAGAAATACTACACAGCCGTGCAGTGGAAAAACATCCCATTGCTGGCATTTGTCGTGTAAAGCTTTAATATTGTATTTAACAATCTCAAGGGACTGTGGCAAGCAAATTTAAATTAAGACAGCAGACTATGAAATATAATCATGTCTACACCTCCTCTAATTATTTCTAAGACCAAAAATAAAGTAAGTTCTAAAGTAGGCTGAAAATACTGTGTTCAGAGGACTTTAAGCACCCATCTGCATGCTTATAGGACACTGCTTTCTCCTGTCTCCAGGGAGCAGAAGTCCTCTGAAGTTTCTCAGAAGCATACATGAAAACAAGCTATCAAAAAAGAGGGAAACGAATGCTTTGAATTTAGCAGCTGGTCAGAGGGGTGGGGTGAGGAGGGGAGCAGAGAATTCAAGAAAGTGGAATCACTGCTAAAGAACAGCAAACAGAGCAGTAAGTACACAAAGTACACAGCCCTCAGTGAATGCTCCACCCCACAAATGCAGTATGCCAAACAAAGCACTATTTAAAGCTTACCTAGTTAAGGAAAAGGGAAAAACTCAACAATAATGCACGTCTCTGACAATAAATTCCAAAGGAAAAAACACTTGATAAAGGAAGGACTACTCTGTAACGACTCTGAGTAACAGCTATGAGATAAAAAGCCCTCCAAAATTCGGGAATGATCACAAGAACAAAATTTAACATTGTTTTATTGATAAATAACTTTTAAAATAATTTAACTCAGATATTCTAGCATTACAATGGTAAACAACATGAAAATTTTCAGAAAGTCAACTGAAGTCAACAGAATCCAAACTTGTTAAACGAACACATATTTTTCGATTTTATCCCCATTATGTCTTCAAGGCCATGTAGTAGTTATATTTCTCTTCAAAGCTTGTTACTTATTTTATTGCTAAGCTGCTACATTGCGGAAGTGATGATTAATCACCCTTTGAAAATTCCACAAAACTTTGAGACACAAAATCATGAATCCATGTATCAATATGTGGAAGAGATGTGTCCACAAGAAAAGTCACTATTTTTCGATCCCAAGAGTTAGTGCTGTCATTAACTGCCTTTATCTGTGCCACAAAAGGTTTCTTCTCTACAAGATTCCGAAACACTATTGATGCCTCTTCTGACCACTGCTGGCTTTTCACTCCTAGGACAAATGTAAAGCAAAACAAAAGGTTATTTATAGACTAGAACAATCTAAGTTTATAAAGAAGTGGTGTGAGTTTAAATACTTGAGGACAAAGATTTTAAAGTGCTAGTGAATGCAACTTAAATCTAGAAAAGAAACACAAGCTCACTCATCTCCCACACAAACGAGCTTAATTATTACACAGACTAGGACATTTATTTTTTCTTGAAGTCTAAAGATAATGATGTGTTTCCAGAAGTGAAAGGCAAATGCACTGACTCACTGAGCAATTCAGAGAATACTAGCTGCCTTGCATGACCAGGGCTTATCAGGAACCATGAGAAAAAGGAAACTAAAGATCCTTTCAAAACAAACTTTCTTTATCTTCAGCCTGAGGGTACTGACATTACTTGTCCCGTTGGCCTTGCTTTAGATTTTCCTCATCTCAAAGCAGCATCAGCTACTAAAACACCTGCCAAACCTTCAAGTCCCAAACTAGACATACAGAGGCCAGAAACAAAGAAAAATTATGCCTAAATGCCTCACAACTGCTCTTACTTTTTCAGAGCAGCATCCCACAAAGTCAAGTCTGCTGGACCCTAAACGGGTTTTTGAAGATGGCTGCAATCCACCTAGAAATAAATGGCTCCTGCAGACTTGGGATTAGGTTCCCCAGATCACTGCTGGTGTACAGCATCTAGACACAGGGGCTCAAATATCATGCAGGAATACCCAAAAGCCACTTTATGGATAACAGAAGCAGAACAGCAAAATGACAATACTTTGCTTTTACTATTAGCAGCAACTTGTCATTGACAGGACAACACAGGAACATAGCTGCCTGCAGAGTACAAAAGGAATTAAAAGTCAATAGTCAATCAACACTTAACAAAGAGTAAATGCTAGGAAAGACTATTGTGGAAGTAAATGGGATTTTACAAGGAAACAGATCAGAGACTAAGAGGTATGAGACACAAAAAGAAAAAGAAAAAAGTGGAAGAATAGCAGGACAATAGTTACTGATCTTTCAGGCTCAGCTGGCCTGCTTTGACAATATGAAGCATTTCAGAGGCAATTTAACTAGCTACTTGGTAGACTCAGTGAAGTAGGAAAAGTGGATGACTTGCAGGCTTGCAGAACTGGATCCTCCAGAAGACAGACACAGTCAGAAATCAGCCACATTACAGCACTGCATGCCGAGGAGCCCAGTCTGTTGGTAGCACACCCATCACACATCACTAGTTTAAAACAACCCCCAAGGTCACACTGAGGCTATGCAGGAAAGCAAATCCACAGAAGGCACAGGGCACTACCTCTGTCACCTGTCACTTCCAACAAGCATATTCTGTGCCTGAAATCTAGAGCAGTGCTGACCAAACAGTGTCAGAAAGCAGCAGCTGACTAAGATGAGACGTATACATCTGAACACAACATAGAAATGAAGGAAAAATGTTGAAAGGAAAGACAGCAAGGAGAGATCAAGTTTTATTTTTGAAATTCTCTCAGATGTATGCACACTCTCTCTGTGCCATATTCTCAAGGAAATTATCTTATGTAAGCTTATTGAAAGCCCTAACCCCTCACGGAGTTCTTTGTTTGTTTGAGAAAACCAATAAATTTCAGTCAACTCTGGATTCCAAATATGCACTGGAGAACTGTAAATTACAATAGGGTCAAGATATATATTAAAAAATTCTCTAGAAACTCACCATCTATGTTCCTAACTTTATGTAAACTATGATAATCAGAACATTAGGTTCTTATAAACAGATACATCATAACTTTCACACTTGATAATTGGTTATGTTAAAGGATCAAAAAAACATTAAGTTTTTATTTTCCTGTGTCTTTTGCATAGTAGATATCACACACATTAAATGATAAATTTTATGACCGTGAAAAGCAGCTGCTGGGAAAGTTTACACAGTCTTCTTTCTCAAAGATAGCATCTTAAAGTGCTGCATTAAATTAAACAAACAAAAATAATTGAACAGAAGCACTGCCTATGCCAAGAATAAAAGCAGGACATAAACATGTAGAAAAAGCCCAATTACATAACCTTTGACTTCTTCCATTTTACATTTCTGTTCATCTCGTATGCCCACTGATATAAGACTTCAACAAAAACAACTGCAAATGCTTGATACCTACCTGCAAGCTGAGCTGTGATAGCTTGGAAAGGCAGTCTTCTGAACGTATCCAGGAGTGGCTGTACTTTCTGTACGCTGACAAACTCATGTTTGCCATAGTCCAGCTCATACACTGACAAAAACCCATTTCTAAGAATCCCTTTTACTATGACCCTGTACCACCTAAAAGGGGGGAGAACAAAACCAGACTATTTGAATTCATATTCACACACTGTCAAAGCACCAGAAAAATAATGCACAACTGAAAGATCTTAACCAACATGTCTCAGGCTTCCCAAATCTGGATTTAGCTGAATAAAAGTCCACTATCCCAGCTACAATCTGGAAGCATGAAGAGACTACAATCCCATTTAGATTTACTCCCTTAATCTCTCAGATATCATTGGACATCTGCTACGTTGTTAACAATGCAGACTAAGAAAAGCTAGGCTTGCCTAGCTTAGCAGAGTTAAGCTTGCTTTCAAAGATTTTAAGTAATTTAAGTATCTACTTACTCATCTCCAATTTTAGCTGCATACAGCTTGTTTTTTTCAATAGTCACAGGTTTCTCTTCTGCCCTGCTGTAGTACAAGATCATTTCTTCCATTAGGGCATACAGGTTGTTTAGCTCATTCCAAGGCTGGACAACGAAATGACCGGGATGGCAGGCCACTGAGACGTAGATATCCATGAGGTCACCAGGCTTTGGCAAGGGCAGAGGAGGCGGCATCTCAGTGGTGGACACCGCACTGCTGGGTTCTCTGCCTGAATCAGGAAAACTCTTCTCCAGCTTCCCACTAGATAACTGTAGAGCTGAAACAGCATCACCTATAGCTTTTGTGGAGGTAGTCCCACTGGGTGTCACACTCAAGAAAACATCTTTCTGATGCCTCCACAAGTCTGCATTTTTGATCTGTCTATTGATGCTACGATCCATGTCTGGGAAATTCTCTGGAGCAAACAGGTAAATGTGTGCAATTCCTTTTGAAGCATCCTGCTTAATCACCTTGGAACACAAAATACCATTTAACAACCAGTTAGTGACTATTAAAGGCACATCTGATTTTGTACAGAAGACTAAAGCAGCAAGAGTTCGTTGCATTTATGCACAGAAACATTTTCAGTGTTCTCCCAAAGATATTAAGGAAGTTGTGGGTAACAAGCCATTCACAGCAAATAAAAAGCATCTGCAGCTATTCCACTAATTTAAAGCAGACACAAAACTTGAATTTTGTTCCATTCAACAGGTTCAATCTCAGTACTGTGTGTACAATTCTAGTTTTCAGAAGAACAGAAGCAGTGTCCACACAGATCTAAATAACTTATTAAATAACAACACCTAATCCTTTAAACTATCTTCCTGTCATTATGGAAAACAAGGCCTGTTAAATGAAATGAAAAAAAAGATGAAAAAAGCTTCCAGGTTTCTCTCATGTGTAATTTTCAAGCACTGACATAAAAATGCTTCCTATTTACCATCAGATATGCTAACATTATTAATAGTAAAGCACTTGAATTTTAATTTGACAAAGCATGCAACATTCCTGTTACAAAGTATGCAACAGAAGCATCCTTAATGATGCTTCTGTTGATGTTCCTTGCCAGGAATAAAAACTTTCTGCAATTAAAGCATGCATCTGCTGTCCATTATTCAATACAGCAAAAATTAGCACCAAACTCAAACTCTCTTGGAAGAGGATGTCTGGAAAAGCCAGGAGCAACAGGTATAAGTCTCAGAGTAGAGCTCTAGACTAAAGCAAGCAAGAAGATTACGGAAAGCTATAAAGCACTTTTTTGAAGTGCCTGACAGTAGCTGGAATCAAAAGGTTACGAGGAAATTATCTTTGTTTAGTCTGTAGTTAATAAAACATGTCCTTTAGAAGAGTATTTTCAGTAAGTTAAACTGGCTAGGATACACTGGAAATGGAAATAATTTTATCTCAAAGATAAGAAAAACTCTAACTATATAAAGCCTATACCAAAACAAATTTGATTAGAAAAAGCAAACAAAAAATAAAACTGCTTTCGAAGACTAGAAGGAAAAAAAGCTTTGCTCACAAGAGGCATAAAAGTAATTCAAGATTAACTCAGAAGTTGCGTATTTTTATGTGCTGAAACATGACAACTGTATTTCTTATCAGTGGCAAAATAACTCTAGCTGCATATTTGGACTTGGACAGCACAATGTGAACAACTGCTGTGAAAGTTGCTAAATTCACAGCAGAGGGGAAAAGAGAAAATTCCAACAGGCTTAAGCAAGCAAGTTTTATGGAAAATTTGCTAAGAAAATAACTTTGCATAGAATTTAGATACTTTAGCTGGTTAGAAACTTCTACACTTCTGTAACAAAAACCGATTTGATCAGTTGTTAAGTTTTTAAAGTTGTTCTTCCAATGCTCTTTTCACATGCCTATGTGATTTCAGGTCTCATAGGCATTTTGACTACTTACCTTCATGCTAAATTCAGGACAATTTATTACAGCATCTCTCAGCCACAGTACAGCATCTGGAGTCCACATGCCAGTATTAGGAGGCAGATCTGCCAGACAGCATTTTAGAGCCTAAGAACAGAATTAAGTATACAAGGTATAATTTAGTAATACAAAAGCTGATCCCTAAGTTCCAATTCAGAGAATAATGCTGAATAAACAGTTAGTCACTTATGACAAACAGAAAGAGACAGAGCAAAATGCAAATCTGGTACTATGACCCATACACACATCCACCAACTCACAGGACTACACTGTGATTTATTTCAGGTGAAGATGCACAGTAAAATACACTGCAATGTTGAATGCTGTGAAACAAAGCAGAATTTCCGTATGTAAGTACTGAAAGTAGCAGCACTACAAACACTGCCAAGAGATCTAATACAGGTTAACTTTAACATGTCTTTATACCTGAGGAGGTATTGCAATTACTTCTCTCAGGAATTGTGGTGGGATTTCTTTGAGCTCTGATACTTTTACAGTTGCAACTGTTCCACTATCCATAAACTGCACATCAAGTGCCCGTCTAGTGTGAATAATTTTTATCTGAAAGAAGAAAGCAAGAGCATAATTTTGAGGTTAAAAACCCAACAGTGACACACACATTATAAAATATTTCACGGAAACATTCAGATTGAGTTGAACAAAAGGAAGATATATTTCTACGTGGGCAAACTCTAGCTGCTTTTTGAATACTTCTTACCTCTACACGTGCCCATTTTCCTTTGGAAGGAAACAAGCAGATTTTGCCACAGAAAGGTAGCAATACATTGAACTCAGATGTCTGCTGCAAATATAAAAACAGAAAAAGCACAGAGCTATTACTAACTGGCACTCAACTAACCACTTCAAAAGCAACACATGGCATAAACAGTACTGAGAAGCAAAAGCTCCACTTCAAATAAAAAGTATCTTTCCAGCTTTAGAAACATTTCTTATCACATTGCTTTAAGCTTCCTCAATTGGAAAATATTTTAATTCCAAGCTCTGTATCTTACAGGGAAATTGGGAGAACATGAAGTGCCAGGGGTAAAAAGCCACATTTGGAAACAGACCAGGAAATCACCAACAATTACTTGACTTGAAAAGCAAGAGCAGTTAAGAGCTATGACAGACAAGTGAAGAAGCTCCTAGCTTATATCCTAGAACACACAATTTCTTGAGATATGTAACACACCAAATTTACTGCTAACTCAAATGAAAGTCTCATAGGGGTTACAGTCACCAGGATAATCCTAAATAACATAACAAGACAATGGCTACACTATAAGAAGTATGGGGAAACGCCATCTGAAGAACAATCAACACCTTACTAGGTTTAAATTCTTGGGCAAGATGAGTTAAAACCCTCCAGATAAGCTGCAAAGCCTGATATTAAAAGAATCTGAAGAACAGTCTCTTTCTTTGATAGCAGCAAGAAAATAACAAGCACTCTCTCCAAAGAATATAAACTCTTGAAACACCTATGGGCTGCCTCCCTTAGTGTCTTTGTGTTGCTAAATATTTTAGAGTTTATACACTTTCTTTCAGTGTTTAACTTGCTTGAAACTGAATCCTGACAAATGAAATGCATTCAGTATAAAATATTTCCAGATGGCCACACAAGAGGTGTAAAGCTCAACTGCTACACCTAAAACACTTTGACAGTGTAGTTTCACAAGCAGCAATTCTAACAGGACCTCCAAGGATCTGCATTGCATGATTTTGTTTTGTCAGGCTCAGGTGAACTACAAAATTGATTCTCTTAATTCTTACAAATTAAATTATCTTAAGATTTCTTCTATTTGGCCTAAATTCTCTTGAGTCTAATAAGGATTGTTGCATGGATCTGTAAATGGCTGATGGAACGTCAGACTTCTCTGCCACATGCCTATTTTAAAGCAATCTAAGACTTTTCAAAATGTCTCCTTTACATCACCTTTATGTTGATACTAGCCACAACATTCAAATCTAAGGATGCAAGGACAAGATATGCAGAATCAGATATATCAGATCAAAGCCACTGAATCTCCAAAGAAGCCACATTAAGAAAACCAGACCTTGATTATGGTGCTTTTACTGCCACTTTGTACAGACCTAGCTGTTCATGCACCTCAACTTCATAATGTAAAATTTCCAGGAAAAAAAAGGGAGTATCTCCACAGGCTTTATACTGATCTCATGCAGCTTCCATTGGAAGCTTCCCATTAAGAGCCACACTGTTACTATTCTAACTATGCAAGGAAACCTGCATAGTTAGTTACTGAAGCCTTAAGAGAGTGCCTGTGAAAAAGAAAGCATCAGAAGACACTTTTCACACTGAAAGGTGTACCCCAAAAAACCCCAAACTAGAAAGGGAATTTTTAGCCTTTTTGAATAGTCTATGGCTACCACAGAAACCTGAACTTGTGTGCAAGGAAAATCATTGGTACTCTCTGGAGAAATGCTGCATGACTTCACCAGTTCCCTCACCATGGAACTTACCTTGTAAAGAAAGTAGTCGTCTAGTTTCTGCAGTATTTCAGAAAGTCTAGACAAGCCTTTGGATGGCACTTGACAATACAGGCTCCCATCAGAGGAAACACTGGTTACTCTGACGTTGGTATATAGTGCATCTACCTGCAACAGTAAGAGTTTGACAAGAAAGGGGAAAAAAACCCCCGCACAAAATCTAGCAGATTTCTGACTACTGTTTTTTGCCCATCTAAGACCTCAACAGTCAATGATTTTTAATAATTAAGGAGGAAACAGGACAATGGTACCTGTAGGTGCAGTTCAAGGGACTTGTCATACAATGCCTTCAGACAAGTAGCATTGATGTTGATATCATCTTCTCCAGAAGTGTCATAGAGAACAAGAAGAGGAGTATCAGTCTTTTCCAGTATTTCCACAGCAAATATCTTGAAGCATGTTTGTGATTCCACAGCCTTTACTAGGACAGGATCATCACAGAAGGCTTCCAGTCCTGTAAGACACACCGTACCTTTTTGTGTACAGAAGTGTACTGCATCCCTACTATTTAATTTCTACCTTTTTCCTCAAAGAATGCCATCTTTGCGGGGGGCAGGGCAGAATAGAAAAGAAAAAGAGCCTCTTCAGAAAGAGTTGGGGCAAATGTGTAGACAAAAATGGACTACATCTAAGTATTAAAAAAACAACAACAACAACAAAAAAAAAGCCAAGCTCATTTACAGCAATTTTACATATTTAAAATTTAATATTTTTCAAAAGTTAAAAAGACCTTCCAGTTTTAGAAAGGTAAATAAATTCCAGCAGAGTCTAGGAAGTCTGCAAGTATGCAAGCACTGAAAGGGGAAGGATTACTTCAGAATAATTAAATAGGCTCATATTTAAAAATATTGCCTAATCTGGCCACAACAGAAGTACCTCATTTATGGAAAAAGATGTTGTGCTAGTGTACATTGCTTCACACAACATGTTTTTATTTACTTTAAATGTTTCCTTTTATTTCTTTAGGCTCACATATAATAAAGGGATAAAGACATCCACGTTAAGTGCAGAAACAATTAGGCCCCATTACAAAGGTACAGGATAAAATCATCTTCTAAATAAAGGATTCTCTGTAAAGCTCTTCTTCACATCCTTTCTTCCTTCCTTTTCCTTCTTTCCATGCATACCCATGTCTGCCTAGACTAGCTGAGCTGAACAAAATCTATCGAACACATACAGAGCTATAACAAAAAAGGATCAGAACTCCCAGACTCACAGAGACTTCAATCCGTAAGCTGTGCCAACAGTAAGCACAGCAGCAAGCATGTGTGCAGTCAGCACTGGCTTTCTCTTACCTGCCAGTTTACATTTTGCAGCTTGAAAAGGAAGTGATCTGAACTGCTTCTGTAGTCTGCACACACTGTTGCTTTCAACAAAGTCAGTGAAGCCATGATCAACATAGTACACCTGACAATGGAAAGGGAATTAAAAGCACGACATCATGAATTTAATTGTAAGTATGTTTTCTTGAGTCTACGGAAAATGCATTCAGTTACCACATTCTCTATACACCCACAGACAAATCAGTTTTTGCCAGGTTAGTACCATTAATTTAATGTTTTCAGGGAAAGCTTCCTTCTCAAGATCTCTATAAAATCATCCTCTCCAATGGTTCTACAGAATCTCAACTTTAAATATGAACTATGCTACAAGAATTCAGCATGTATTATCTTAAATTACGTGAAGAAAGGTAATAAAGTCAAAATTTTTATTTACAAAGTTTTGAATGTGTTGAAAAGTCAAATACCACTTAGGTACCATTGTAAGTTTTGCCTATTGTTTTCACAGCATTAATTAAGATAATAATTTTGATTTAAACTTGTCTTTACTTTGATATTAATACCACAGTCAACGCAGGAAACTCAAATGGAAACTACTAGTGGCAGCAAATAACTGGAGCTAAAGTTACCAAAAGAAGGCTTTGATGGGACTTCCTTCAACTTTTTTTCCCTAAACTCTATCCTGCAAAATATATGCATAGCAAATATTAAAAAGGAGGTCTGAACAATGTGCCAGAGGATAATCAGCAAAAGCTGCAATGAAGCAGCAGCCTTCTTTGGGCTGATAGCTCTGACTAGGGAGATTAACTAGAGGCAAGTGTGCCACTGATTTTCTTGCCACTTCTCTAAACCTAACAACCTTCCACAAAACCAAGTTCAGACACCCAACTCCAACTTATAGCAGAAGGGTATCATACTAACTTTCAGAAAAAACTCTATTCTAAAACATGTGCTATTTCAGTATTTATAAAATGGTTCAACTTTAAAAGTATGTTAAGCAGGGCTGGGTGACGTAAATGGGGAAAGAAACAAAAATGTTAAGGATGTATCATTAATATTGATGAAACAACAAATAACTGAGAAGTTTTAAATTTTTTTAGTACTTCTAATAAATGGTCTAATTTCACTGCAGATGGCAAGAAGAGTCTGGCACAGGAAAATTTTAACAGAGGAGTTAAATAATGTCAATGGGGTTTAACTAAAATGCATACGACATAACTTTTTTTTTTTTTTTGCTATTTACTGCATGTTAGAGATACTTCAGTACAAGACTTCAGATAAGATCTAGGAGCAAGTGAATGTTGTCTTTCCCTTTCTCGTCCTGTGCCTCCCTCAAACCATTCCTCCTATCAAAGGTACGTTTTCAGTACCGAAGTGCCATGGGGCCCAGCTCCTTTTAAAACCAAAACCACAACTCCCAAACTCAAACTATGGAGAAAAACCTGAAAGACCATTTAATTTTGTCAATCATATAACTTCTAGAAGGTCTTAATTTCTCATATACCTGAAAACAGGAGCACTTCAGGGCAAGATAAGAAAGACTAGTGTAGCATATTTAAGAATTGACTGTGTATCTAAAAAACAAGCTTGTCTCAATTCCTTCTCCAAGTGCCAGAAGAGGTAATTGCTTGCCTTTACTCTGTTGTCTTCTAGAGAAATTATCCGTGCACGCAACCAGGCATCTTCTTCAGCATGTACTGCAACAAGTTGCCCAACACTCAGAGACTGAGCTGGTGACACTGTACTGTTCTGACTGTAGTATGCTTTCATTTCATCTTCCATTTGCTCCTGGGCATAAGAATAATCTTTACCCACATACCTACAATATTTTACAAAAAAAAAAAACCAAGAAAACACAACAAGAGTTGGGATGCAACTTCAAAAAAGCTGAATAAAAATATAAGAACATTCACATGCATATATGGATAAATGATAAATTTTCTAAGACATTAATGTCCAAACTCTTCTCTTCTTAGAAAAAAAAGTTACTCTGTCATTAACAAACACCATGTTAATCTGGTTTTCACTAAGGTTGATCCAAACCAAAGCATCTAAAATATCTTTTAAAATTAGCTGTTAAACCAAGTGCTGTTTTCCCCCATACAACAGTTTTATCTTGATATTTGGCTGCTGACCTAATGGTTCATATTAATGCTATTTGTGTTACACAGGTCTTCTTAAATCAAGTATATAAGCTTTCTGGAAAATTCTAAAGGGAAGCTCTGAATGCTTCAGAAACAAGTCAAACTAGAGCAGACAAAAGGAACACTTACCCACAAATCTGTGTCAGTAGCTACTACTGTTTCAGCTTGTTCATAGAGAGCCTGATACTACTCAATTCTACCACACAGCTTAGACTGTATGCCCAGAGATAGTGCACATATTGTAATATAACATGATATCATAACTCTATTATAAAGATTATGTTAAATCTAACATTTCAGGAGCTGTGATTTTCCTAGAAACAGCCTTTTTGTTTCTCTGCAAGCATTCGTCTGCTTCGTAATTGAGATAAAGTGGAGTGACAGTCACATATATGTTACTTAACAGTTTCTTGAACATTTGTTTCATAAAGATACCTAACAGACAGTTGGAGTAACTCAACAGAAAGCAGAAGAATCTTTCAGAATTTCCTGCCTCACTCACTATTTTATTCATTATTTCTTGTGAGAATTCAATGGCAGTACCTAGTGCATCATCTCTGCCTTCAAACACTCTGTTGTGAATGCCTAGCAAATATCTAGGAGAGTTTCTATCACCTCCCTTTTATTCTGACTACATTAGAATCTCTGAGAATCGATCCATGTCTCAAAACAGAAACAGCACCAAAACCAGCACCTTTCAGCTTTGCCTTAATTTGTACTGCAGGTGAAAGCTTTCAGACAACAAACTTAGCCACATACCAAGAAAGCAAAGAGATACTCCTCCATCCCTGAGATTGAAATAGGAATCTTGATTTTATTGATCCTGCAAAAATCAACACCAACCAACAGCTGCTACACAGTTCTTGTGTAGGTAAGCAGAAAGAGGTTGGTAGGAGATATAAGAAAAGAAGAGCCTGTGACTGTTTCCTCCCTATACGTCTACATGAACATTTTCTTGTTATGGCAAAAAACCCTAATCCCTTCAGGGCTAGTTTCATTTTATCAGGATAAATAACCTTGCCCATGAAGTACATGGATAACCATGAAGTACATGGAGAAGTAATTTTTTGTAACTAGGACCAAGAAACCACTAATTATCATCATACCTACACAGAGCTGACAAACTGAGAAACTTCAGTAATGTCCAAGAAACATGGTTCAAAATCTGGGAACGGCTGCTTTGTAGAGAAATTTTTACATAACCACCCTCAGCTCAACAGCGTCATACGGTACTTTAATCCATGGTACTCAAAGCATTCATCCCAAATACTTAGTGGAAACATCCTCAAAATACCAGACTAGAAAGCTAGGAACCATTACTCCTCATGCACAGTAAGTTATAAATGATGCCAGAACTAAAACTTGTACAGGAAAGTTCTGTAGAGTTAAGTCACATGTGCACAGCAGGCTGGAAGTAACAGATATAACAATCCACTGCTTACACTGTCCCCTTAGACTAGGCTGATTAGGAACCAAATCAAGGAACACTAGTACTTTTTTGCTGGATGAAAGCTCGTCTTTCCATAAGTAGAATCTGAGTGCACTCAAGTTATGCCTAGTTAGTGTAAGTTATAGAAGTAAAAAGTATTTTAATAAGCACAATAAGAATATATGAATACTATTTTGTCCCACTATTTGTAGTGGGATTATTTTATAAAGTCTTCCAATGGCAAGTCAAATCTGCCTTGATTCTCAGACAAGCTAAAGCTAATGATATAAGTGATTGGTTCAGGACAGAAAAGGTTTCAGAAAATTTCCATTTAAACACAGAAACAAAATTATTCTTAATCTTCACTAGCACAATAAGTAAACAATAAAGTCCTGAAACCTCTTGTTTATCTAATTTTTTCTGGCAGACCTGCACAATATGAACATGTGGATTTATAAATAAAGCAAAAAAGGTAGATTCCAAAATACAAACTTGCCTAATAAGGACCTCATTAGTGTTTTTCAATTCTAACACCATGATGGACACAGATCCTTCTGATGGAATGACTAGAGAAGGAACAGTTATGTTTTCTAGACACTGGTCCTTGGATTCTTCATACTGCTGTTCAGCTGTGGCCTTCACACCATCATGCCTCTTGACTTTCTCAGTGACATTCAGATTTTCATCAATGCCACCTGGGGATTTAGCATAGAGGATCGCCTTTCTGGGGACTTCAGATACATAGTCCACAGAACATACATCTGACAGCAACTCTAGATTATTTAGAATGTCTTCTGGAAATTTTACTTGGTAAGCATCTTGGTACACTTTGGGAAGTGCATGAGCCCAAAGACCATTGGAATACTTCAGCAAGATGCTAACAACTTTTGCCTTGAAGTCGCTGCTGAGTGATGCAGGTGTGGTCTCCATATTTGGTTTGAACAAAGGGTCTGCTTTTGGTGAAGTAACATTCTGAGATGCCTTTTCTTGCTCAATATCGCTTTTTGCTACTGGTGGTATCTTCTTAGCAGGATAAAGAAATCCATCCATCGGATCACCTCTGTGTATTTTCTCCACCTTGGAAAGCAAAAAAGGGAGTCAACAATCAGCTGCATTTCTAACACTAAATTGTTTTGCCAATTACACTTTTATAACGTGCATTTTATACAGACTTTGAAGAGAACATCCACAGGGAGCTAAGCTTGAGGCAGTTACTACAGGTTAGCATTTCCTATAATGCTTCCTCCTCTATTTTGAAGGGTTCCAAACACATACGAGTACATCAGTAATAGGCAAATATCTAATCTACGCAATACAACTGGGACTTGCTTCCAAAAAAGTACAGTCTCTCTTTCCTCCTAGGAGGACTAGAAGATGGTGACACCCTTCACAAATTTACATATTTTGCACATTAACCTCCCTAATCTTCCCCACAGGCAAGCAGATCATTAACAAAAGTTTCTCTCAGTTTACTGAGGGAAAGGAGATTTGATTCTATGCTTCAGAAACAAGAGGACACTTGCCAGGCTGTGCTGTCAGGCAGGCTATCTGCTGTCATGCTCAGGGAATCATTTTTCATTACAAAAGTTCTGAAACCAAGGAAGAAATTTCTGGTTCATAATAAATTTCATAATAAAACTGATTAGACACTTTTAAATCATTCCCCCAGCCTCCTTCAGAAGCAGGTATTTTGCCAGTCCCTACATATCCACCCTTTGCTAAGTTCAAGAATAAGCATATCACACAGTCTGAAGACACAACATTGAAAGCATTGTTTGAGCGTTGTGACCACAAACTCACAATAAAATTCTGCTTCCTAAAGCTTTGCAGTTTCAACCTAGATTGATCTAACCATAGCTTAGCAGGAATCTATGTAAAATTGAGATAACAAAAGGTCTTAGTGTTTTCACATTGGTCCCAAAGCAAAAAAAATAAAGTAAGTTACTAAGGTTTATGTAGCTCCACTTTAAAGTTCCTTTGTCAGAGGAAACAGCTCTAATCAAAGTAATTTTCAAAAGCAGATCAATGAATAAACATGGAGCAGCTAAATTACTTGCTACTACTCAAGGGTAGCATTCACCTCCACCCTACTACTAATGTCCACACCCATCAGAACTTTATAAACCTTGCCCAAGTAGTTCTTTGAAACTCCGCCCTAGCAACATACAATCAAAGCATAATGAACAAACAAGATTTCAGGTATTATCTTACAGAAAAAGAATAACACATATCACTCATTATCAAGATAACATTAACAAGAAACAAATACTGAGTTACAATACATTTTAAAAAATCAAATGGCCTTTGCAGTGTCTAGAACAATGTATCTTGTCCTATGTATATCTCACCAAACTTAGCCCAAACTGTCCCACGATGATCTGAGTTAAGAGTAAGGAAATTAACTATGTAAGTGCATTTCCATACACTTGCTCTGCATGACATTGACTAGGCTGGTGCCAAAACAATCTGTGAAAAGGTTATTGGGAATATGTCTTGGTCAACTTCCATGAACACCAGCACGACACAAAGGAAATAGTTTTCATAGATATAAAAAAATATTAACCATGTTAGAGAACCCTCACACATTCCTGGTAGCATGCCTAAATTATTCTCTATCAATGAAAAACCAAAATAGAAATACTTTCTGTAAGAATAAGACATAAGAAAGCAAAGTTCTTGGGCATCTCTGCTAGTCAGCTTGATATAAGAGACAATAAACATGTCTGGCAGTGAAACCAAGAAAGACCAAGATGCTTTCAATGATTCCTGACAGAGCACACCTATATTTGTACCCTCTGATATGACGAATCTTACAAGCCTTTGTACCACAGGAGAAAAAAGGAGTTCAGTTAAAAATAGAACCAAAGAAAAAAACTTATCAAAGCCTAGCAAAGGCTTTCCTGAGTGGTCAGGAGACTGAAGTATATAAAGTCACATAGACAAAAAAATCACAGCATGCCATTTTGGCAGATAATGACATCCTGGATAGAGAGGAATTGATAAGGACGTCCCATGTGTCCATGCACAAGACTGAGGAATTCATTTACACGACCAGCCACGGAAACATTTAGCTCCAAAAAATACTTAACATTATCAAGACAACAATTTGTTTGAGGATGCTGTGTTGGAACATATGGCAGTTCATCCTGGAAGAAGATGGATGCAGATGTCTACCTTTATGTATCCCTTCTCTTAGCTAGTGCTCTTTAAATAGAGCTGCAATATAGCTGAGTAAATTTTTGCTGACAGGACTACAAACCCTTACACGCTAAAGACCAGCAGCAGACTGAGGAGAGAAGGTCCTCAGAGATCTTTAAGCCTCTTAACTCCAATAATAGCTCTGGGGTTTTCTAGGCACTGAAGTTCAGTTTTGAAGAGGCTGTATATGCTGACTGCGCAAACCATTTAGAGACAGCAAAATGCTATTTCAGTAAATTGTTTCAGATTACTTCAGTATAAATAAGCACAGGTTGACATCACTAGAATCACAAAACCACAGAATATCATGAGTTAGAAGAAACACACAAGAATCACTGAGTCCAAATCCTGGCCCTGCACAGGACATCTACATCACCTTCAAGGCCACAGAAACTTCTAATAACAAGCAAACAGCTTCACTTGTGAGCAGCACTTCAAAACAGCCACCATTTCTTAAGCACAAATGTCTCAACCAAGTTTCCTGTTGAGCTTAATAGATTTGCCTTCAAGGTACTTCCCACTAGTGTGGCTGACAGCCCAGCTCTGCAAGCACATTACTATTCTCGGAGGTACTGAAAAACACCTGAAAAACAACAGAGTCATTCATCACAGCCAGTACAGGTTCATGAGGATAAAGTCCTACCTGTCAAACCTAATTTCATTTTAGGACAAGATAACCCACCTAACTGATCCAGTGGATATAATATTTTTGCTTCAGTAAAGCTTTCCATACTGGCTCTCAAGAGTGTCGTTCTGGACAAAACATCCAGCACACATCTGGATAAATACATCATGTGATGGGTGAGCAACTGGCTCACAGGTCGGGCACAAAGGGTTACAGTGAATGGGTGACATCAGACTGGTGACCTGCCACTGGTGGGGGTCCACAGGGCTCCATCCTTGGCCCTGTGCTCTTCAACACCTTCATAAATGACCTGGATGCTTAGTAACCCTTGGAAGGAGCACTAAGCAAATTCACAGAAGATACAAAATTGGGAGGAGCTGTTGACTCCCTCACAGGCAGGGAGGCTTTGCAGACTGACCTTGATCAATCAGAGGACCGGGCAACCACCAACAGTATGAAGTTTAACAAGGGGAAGTGCTGGATTGTGCACTTGGGATGGGGCAACCCTGGAGGTGTGTATAGACTGGGGAACAAGAGACTGGAGAGCAGCTCCATGGAATGGGACCTGGGGGTCCTGCTCAGTGGCAAGCTGAACGTGAGCCAGCAGTGCCCTGGCAGCCAGGAGGGCCACCTGTGTCCTGGGGTGCATCAGGCACAGCATCACAGCCGGGCAAGGGAGGGGACTGTCCTGCTCTGCTCTGCACTCTGGCAGCCTCACCTCGAGTGCTGGGGGCAGTGCAGGGTGACACAATGGAAAAAGAGACATTGAGCTGTTGGGACACCATTCATAGGAGGACAATGAAGGTAGAAAAGGGCCTTAGGTGAAGGCCATATGAGGAGTGGCTGAGGTCACCTGGTCTGTTCAGCCTGGAGGAGACTGAGTTGCAGTTACAACTTCCTTGTGAGGGGAACAAGAGGGGCAGGCACTGATCTCTTCTCTGTGGTGACCAATGACAGGACCAGAGGGAATGGTGGGAGTTGTGTCAGGGGAGGTTTAAGATGGATATCAGGAAAAATCTTTTTCACTCAGAGGGCGGTTTGAGCCTGGAACAGGCTCCCCAGGGAAGTGCTCCCAGCACCAACCCTGACAGAGCTCAAAAAGTTGTTGCACTTGGACAACACTCTTAGGCACATGGTGTGATTCTTGGGGATGTCTTGCGCACGGCTAAGACTTGTATTCAATGATCCTTGTGGGTGCCTTGTAACTCAGAATATTCTGTGATTCTATGACCTTGCCTCTTGTCACCTCTTGATTACAGAGCACAAAGCAGAGGCAGCAGCTGGCAGAATGAATTATCAGGGCAACAGAGAGTGAAGCCTTTCTACACAGGAGAATAATTTTTTTGTCCTGGCCTTGAATAACAGAGGCAGCTCTTAAAAACTGAAATCTGGAGACTCAAATAATAAAACTTCAAATAAAAAAATACTCCCCAGATAAATACTGACACTGCAACTGAGTGAAATGCAAAAGAGCAAGTCCCCTTGTTTTGACATACACATATAGTGAGGACAAAGGCAGACATGTTCCTTTATGTGTTGGTAAAGCTTTGCACATACATGCCTGACAATGTTAAAAAAACCCACTGAACTAACATATATAAACTAAAGGAAGTATCCACTTTCCGATGCCAGCCTTGCTTAATTGTGTGTACAGTGATAATCATATACTGGTAACCTCCTGGATCATCAACAGTTTCCAAGAAGGAACTAGAGAAAACACATCCTTGAAATGAGAGTTTCTAGTCAGAGTAAATGTCCTTCAATGTTACATTCAAACTAGCATATGGAGTTATTTTCTGCCACTCTTCTGCAAGGTAAGGAAAGAAAAACTGCACAAGTTAGCACTTAATGTCAGTGACAGAGAGTCATCTCATGTGGCAAACAAGAAGTCTGGCTCCACAGTTCTTCGTATCCAACAGTTTCTCAAAGATGGTTCTAAAACACAAATCAGAACTATCTGATGGAGAACTCTGATTCACTGAGAAGAATTTGTCAGAAGTGTGGTGCAGGCATTCTTTCAGATGTGATTTAATATGCAACATGGAAGCCAGCTACCACAGCATACATACCACAGACTGTACACAGAAACATTTTAGTGACAGGCACTTCAGACAAAAACTTCCATGTGAAGGCAGCTCTCATCTACCTGACTTTCCTGAACAGTACATGAAGTTCCACTCCTAGTAAGCTGAAGCTCAAAGCAGTGAGGAAGGTATTTCTGGCCTTGATCAGCACTACCTTGCATCCACACACTGGCTGACAGCACTTCTTCTCTGTCACTGGCAGTCACCACAACTTCAGGTCCCACTGGTTTTGCCCATCCCTCTACAGTACAGTTCTCCTCAGGCAATGGTGAGATGCTGCTTCAACATTAACATTCAACTCCCCTCTGTTCTTCCAAGCAGCTGCTTCTGAAAGCAACTGAGTTTAAGCTACTGAACTGCTGAGTATGTGTCCAGAGCAACCAAATCTTGGGAAAAACCAGACTTGACCAGTGTTCTTGAAAGGCTGAAGATCCCCACTGCATATGGTGGCATGACTCAGTAAGGAGCTTTTCCTTACAAGGATGTAGAAGCTTCTTACATCATCCAGCTACAGCTAATCCAAGGAATCCACTCCAGCTTTTACAGCTTCTAGTCTGATATGCAATTAATTATTTTGCATGGGAAACTATGATACCTATCTTCTTACCCTAAACAACAAAAGAACACATCAAAACACTTGTTTTTAGCCAAGCCTCATCCCAACTGGGAAGTTGAAACAGGACTGGAAAATGTTAGCCAGAAAAGCTGTAGCACGTCCATTGTTAAAAACATGACTGGATACAGACCTGGACAGGCTGCAGGTGACCCTGCATGAGCATGGGGGCTGCATTAGGTAATCAAGGGAGGTCCCTTCCAACCTCAGTGATTCTGTGATTCTGTCTCTGGTAGTCATTTCTTCTGTACTTACCTGAAATGTCAGAATGGAAGTCATACTGGGTATATTTTTGTATTTTCTTTTGTTGTTAAACTAAAGAATCCCTATTATCAGGATGTCCTCTGTTCAGGTTCAGCTTGTGCTCAGGGCTGGGATGGTAAGCTCTACAAAGTTCAAGACTGTCTTTAGATTGCCCCCTTCTGCCCATCCTCTTTGCCCTCCCACTTCATTACCCTGCACATCACAGCGAAGATACTTGTTGTCCAGGTTCTTGTGCTTGTAAGACTCTGGCTTCTGAAAATACACAATTACAAAGGAAACTGTGATGCAGTAAGACAATCTGAGTCAATCTAACAACTCCATACTGTTGAGGGTTGCTCCTATTCCTCACACCTTTATGCCAGCACTGAGGATTAGCAGACAACTTTGTCAGCAGTCCTTTTTGGCTGTAATACCCTTTACCTCAGAAGATTGATCTTCTCCTACAAGGTCAGAGAAGGACAAGATTGAACACACAGGAGATGCAAGGGCTGCAGGAATAAGGAAAGATGCTGTCAAATGGAGTCTGACTCTGGTGGCTCATCGTGTTGCCTAACCACTCATCACCAGGACCGAGTTTCAGGTATCGATTTACAACCTGTTGTAGCACTGTGTTTGGACAGCAAAGTCATTCTGGACCTTCTGTCCTCAACTGGCTCATCTCCACACGTGCTAGGACACCATCTTCTCAGTGAGGCTGACACCAACCGTAGTCTGCTCTGTGCTGAAATATGTACAGCACATCAAATTACATTTTAGGTAGAACATGCCTTGTGTTCTCTGAACGCTGTTCTAAATGGCTAGTGACTCTGTGTCTAATCACTGATTTCTTCAATGAGTGTAGCAAAAGAAAGTTATCATAATTCAAGAACTCATCTACTGGAAATAGCTTTTAGGGTTTGTGTAAAACTGTGGGTATTCATTCACACATACTTATCAGATGTGATAGCCTGTTCCATTGTCTCCTCTGTGTGCGAAGTACATTAGAGCTAGATTTTTTTATACTTTCAAGTCTGTTTCTCTGTTTAGAAGGATGACTTTTGCTTCACACAGCTTAGCTGTGGTATAGAAACTCCTTGTCTGAGAGTAAAGACCTGACAAAACCAATATTTCTCAAGGAATACAACTCTCTGTTGTGGCAATCCTTCTCTTTTCTGAGCACACTTGTTTAATTCACTCTGAATGTTACAGTAAAAATTCAGCTGCCTGCTGCATTAGTATGTAGTACCTATTTTGTTAAGACATGGTGTACTGTCCAGGACCAGATTGAGAAAACAACAGCCTAGGTCCTATTTCTGTCAATTTGTTTACCATCTAATCCTGGCATTCTCCCAAGCCTTTAGTTTCACTTTCTGCAGACAGTCCCAACATGTATAAATGTAAAATATGAATAATAATCTGAGAACTAAATACAGCTAAAAAAAGATAAAATGAACAAAGCATCCTACCAGTCAATTAAACAACACCTCATTGTTGTCTCATGCAGGTCTCAATTTTATCTAAAAAATTCTCTATCTTTCTGTAGTGATAAACTTCAACTTGTAGTGACTATTACAAAAAAAAAAAAACAAACCAAAAACTAGACAACAAACCAATCAAACACCCCCAAATCCATGAACAAAAATATGCTAATTTCCCCTTAATTCCTCCAATTTTTTCCAGTTATGTATTTTCAAGACTAACAGACTGTGGGAGCTGTTGAACACCTTACCAGACATCCAAGAGCTTACGTGAAGAAAACTAAGCCTTCCTTTACCCTATAAAGCCTCCTCCTCACAGTAAACAGCCAGGTAAATGGTCTCCATTCTGAGGAGCCTTTTCACACAGCATCAGCCAATACAGAGTTTAAGGTCACTAAAGAATATGCTCACATGTTACACATTGTTTAGCTTTATGTTTATTAAAAAGCAGTAAGAAACCTGACTGAGGAATGATTACAGAGAAAAAACTGTCCTCTGACAAGAACAGATTAGTAGTTAATCTGGTATGAAGCCAGAGCCAGTAGAGTATTTTACAGAAAGGAACATCTTTGTTCTAGAACTGCTGAAAAGCAAATGTATCTCTTCCAGCACATGTGGACTTTCAAAATTCAGAATGGTAGTGTTATTTTTCTACCAGCTCCCTCAGAAAACAAACAGAAAGACTAAGGCAGTCATTACCACAAGGTAACTCTAGAATCAATTCAATGTGCATACATCCCTTCATTCTGTCAATTAAAAGGTGTCTGCTTGTTATTTATTCTACAAAAATACCAGCTCTAGGATTGGTGGTCTTACCGAAACTTTGGATTTTATAAACATGGAAGAACTTTGAGGCACAAGGTATGATAAGGTCTGACAGGATCCATCTGTCCTGATGGATGAAATGCATTTTTGGCTGTTAAGTGACCCACTGTGCCACTCTGACACTCACAAGTTTATGGAACAGGATGGGATTTACCTGAGAGTATGAAGGGACCTGGAAGAAGCACTTGCCAAGCTGCTCTCCATCATTTACTATCAGTACTGGATAACCAAGGAGGTCTAGTAACTGGAGGTTGGCTAATGTGTTGCCCACCCACATGAAGGATTAGAAGGAAGATCTGGAGAACTACAGGCCTGTCAGCCTGACCTTGGTGCTGGCAAAGGCTATGGAACGGAGTGTAATCACACAGCACATGCCAGACAACCAAGGGATCAGGCCCAGCCAGCATGGGGCTGGGGAAAGGCAGGTCTCACCTGACCAACCTGATCTCCTTTTATGACCAGGTGACCTCTCCGGAGGATGAGGGAAGGGCTGTGGATGTTGTCTACCTACACTTGAGCAAAGACTTTGACACCATCTCCCACAGCATTTTCCTGAAAAAGCTGGCAGCCCACGGCTTGGACAGGAGCACTCTTTGCTGGGTTAGAAACTGGCTGCACAGCCAGGCCCAGAGAGTGGAGATGAATGGTGTCACATCCAGCTGGGGGCTGCTCACCAGTGGTGTTCCTCAGGGATCAGTATTTGGCCCAATTCTATTTAAAATTTTTACTGATGATCTGTATGAGATGGACTGTATTCTCAGCATAATTCACTGATGACAGCAAACTGTGTGGGAGTGTTGATCTGCTGGAGGGCAGGAAGGCTCTGCAGAGGCATCTGGACAGGCTGGAGCAATGGGCCAAGGCCAAAGGTGTGAGGTTCAATTTGGCAAAGTGTCTGGTCCTGCCCTTGGGTCACAACAACCCTGTGTAGTGCTACACACTGGGGCAGAGTGGCTGGAAAGCTGCTCAGCAGAAAAGGGGGATGCTGGTCAACAGCAGCTGGTGGACAATGGCATCCTGGCCTGTATCAGCAATAGTGTGGCCAGCAGGACCAGGGCACTGATTGTCCCTCTATATTCAACACTGGTGAGGCTGCACCTCAAGTTGCGTGTCAGTTCTGAGCCCCTCATGACAAGAAACACATTTAGGTGCTGGAGCAAGTCCAGAGAAGGGCAAAGGAACTGGCAAAGGGTTGGAGCTGGAGAGCGTAATTACTATGAGGAGTGGCTGAAAGAGCTAGAGTTGTTCAGCGTGAGGAAGAGGAGGCTCAGAAGTGACTTTATCACTCCCTTTGAAGAGGCTGTAGCCAGGTGGGGTCCATCTCTTCTCCCGGGCAACCAGTAACAGGACAAGAGGACACAGACTCAAGCTGCACTGGGGGGGTTCAGGTTGGAGATTAAGAGGAATTTCTTCACTGAAAAGGGGGTCAGGCATTGCACAGACTGCCAAGGGAGGTGGTCAAGTCACCATCCCTGGAGGTATTCAATAAATGACTGGACCGACAACCAGTGCCATGGTTGACAATGTGCTGTTTGGTCAAGAGTTGGACTTCATCTTGGAGCACATCTGAAATACTTGTTGTACACCAACACACACAGTATGAGAAACAAACAGGATAAATGTCAAGCACTGGTTAGTTCCCAGAGCTGTGATTTCTCTAGTGTCAGCAAGACTTGGTGGAACAAGAGCCACACCTGGTGCACTGGGATGGAGGGCTGCAGGCTCTTCAGGAGGGCTAGGCAGGGCAGGCAATGTGGAGGAGTTGCACTGTATGAAAAGGGGAGGTTTGACTGCGCAGCCCTTACCATTAGCCATGACGTGGGTGACAGATCCTGGTTTCAAAGGAGTGTTTCAAAGGAGTGCAGCCTGTTGTCTGCTACCAACAGGCACTCAGGAGAAATCTCTGGGTTGGTATCTTGTTCTTACTGAAGACTGCAGCTTCCCAGGCATCTACTGTGAACACTGTACTGCTGTGACAAACAAATCTGGGAAATGTGTGAAGTTTGTAGGAAATAACTTCTGGTCACAAGTACTCAGTGAGTCAGCTAAGAAATACAGCCTCCTAGGCAGAGAACTGTGTCAGAGGAGATTCAGACCTGATGTCAGGAAGCATTTCTTTACCAAGAGGGTAGTCAAACACTGGAACAGGCTTCTTGGTTGATGCTGCAAGCCTGACAGTGTTCAAAAGATATTTGGAAAACACCCTTAATAACAAGTTTGAACTTTTGGTCATTCCTGAAGTGGTCAGGCAATTGGACTACATGATCACTGATAGACTCCTTCCAACTGAAATACTCCTTTTCTATTTATTTTGCAAATACTTACCGCTTGCATTTTTCCATACCGAGTCAACATTTGCATGAAGCTATTATAAATGCCAAGATCCCTTTCTCCCAAGCTTAAAATTGCACACAGAAAAAAACCCCACCTTTTTTTTTAATGTAGGGAGAATCTTTTCTGTCCATGGCTGTAATTAAGATCACAATGAAATTTTATGGGCCAGAAACATGGTATGAGGAGGTTACATACCTCTTCAGAGAGCCCTGGTCTTTATACCTCTGAATAACTGTGTATTATTAGCCAGCTGACCTTGTATTTGCATCCTTTTACAACTCACTTGTTACAACTCTGACCTGCAGAAGTCCAAGTGTTACCCATGAGGATTCCCACCACGACTTCCTGCCTTTCTGAAGGTAAATCATTGCAGGTTTGCTTCATTTCCAGTTTTTAAACCAACTAAACATCCATGCAAGGACATTCCCTAATGTCCTAGGACTGCCTAATTCTCTAAAAGCTTTTGGAAAAGAACCATGGAAATCCAAGGAAAAGTTCTGAGAAAAGATGTAAGAGTTTAGGCTTTCCTTGCACTGCCATATCTGAATTACCATGACATCATGCCTGAATCACTCACAGAGTTCAAGTAACTGAGGAGAGCTGAGCATGTACAAGCAAGCTTAAACATACATACAACTCAGTAAGGAGGTTTATATTTAGACTGCAAAGGGAACCGCTTTGTCACGTTGCCAGTACCAAATATAAATTTATTATTACTTTTTGGGTTGTGATTTAAAAAAAAAATTAAATTTACATGCCTACATGCCTCTCAAACCTCTGCTGCAATGTTCTCTCTCCCTCAGGGGTTCAGCTGCCTGCATCCCATGGATTCAAGGATGAGCCTAAACAAAGTAAAACTATGTAACTTTGACTCAGAATTCTAAGAAAATAGCTAAGTTGTGAGAAAGACTTGTGACAAAAATATGTAGGAAGATAAGAAATGAGACAGGAGTTGGAAGTCTAAAATAGGGAATACTAGCTGCTCAAAGACGCATGGCAAAGTAATTAGTCAAATAGAAAAGGTAAAAAATTCAGATTAAAAAAGGTGAAGGTGGGAGGATCACTGCCAGTCATCACGTTTTTCAAAGCACTAGTGCTGGAGGTGAAAGCAAACAATTCAGCAACACTATGGATCTGCCCAGAGCTGTTGAACCAGATTCTTCTCCTGGCCGAGGTCTGTCTAGACAACAAAGACTTGTAACCGTATTTATTGTCAGCCAGATTGCTCACGAAGGCTAGCTACAATCTGTGACTCCTAGCCTCTACTTGGTAACTTTGTACTTTTGCATTTAGCTGTGCAAAATATGTAACTACAAGTAAGATGCTCAAGCAAGCTGACCTAAAGAGGGGAGGTAACAGACAAAAGGAGACAAAGTTAGCCTCAATACCTCCTGCCTGAACAGTGAAGACTGAAATAAGATCATCAACCTGCAAGTTACAGTGACAACTGGAGACTTGATCTCACTAATGTCAAAAAATGTCAATTACCCGTGGTTGTAAAAACATAGAAATTACAATTTCCTAGATAAAATTCCTTCTTTTCCAACAGAAGTTTTAGAGATGCAAAGTTATTCAGAAGTGATACTCTCCAAAGTGCAGTCCTCAAATTAAAAGCTTGGAGACACTGAAAGTGTATTAGGTTTGTTGTCTGCTGGTTTGTAACTATGCTATACTGACCAGAATGAGTACAAAAAGTGTGTTCTTCTTTAAGAAGATAGTAAAGAAACACCAGGCATGTTTTTGAGCCTGGCAGACACTCCCAGTGTTAGAAACCAACAAGACAGAAATAATTCAGATATTCAGGTATCACTGGAGAGTACAGTCTGTCTTCTGTATTTCAAAGGTTCTACAAAGCTGTACACCTGCAGACAATATGTTTGAACCAGGAACTGATTATATTTAACTGATTATATTTAAGATATCTACAGTAGCTTTCGTGTAAGAAGTCCCAATTCAAACTTCTCCATGCCTGAGCCATAATTACAATTTTGTAAGTCAGTAAACTGAGACGGGCTTTAGAAGCTCATTAACAGCTCTCTACAATAAGACTGATTGTGCCAAGATAACTTGATAGTTCTGACTGCTGTTGTACTGCGCCCATTGTATTACAATGTTTCCATGGATTTAATCAGTGCTTATTTATGCTTAAATGACTTTCTTTGCATACTAGAAAGAACGAGATAGACCCAACAGATAACAAGCAAATGGATAATGAACAGAGAACAAAGATCCTGGATGAACAGGACTGACTGGAACATTAGCTACAAAAAAGACTAAAATTTGCTGCATGAATTAAGCAATTCAAGACATAACAGCTTGCTCTACAGATAACACAGGAACCAATCATCTACCATCAAAACAAAATGCTGCTGACTGCACACGTTTTTAGTGTCTGTAGTAAGGTGTGACAAACACATTTTATGTATCTGGGAGAATACCATACATGCAAGCAAATGGTGTTATTCCTGAAGAGCAGTTATTCAACTCAGTTATTTTAATCTTTTTGGCATTTAATGCTTTTAAATGAGAAAAGACTTAGTAGACATACAAAAAATGTACTTCAAGAAGACAAATATTACTTCAGTACTCTTCTGTGCCACAGTTTGACAGATACCAAAGAAGTTGAAAGTCTTCATAGGTATCACTGGCCTGTTAAAGTAAAGCTAAACAAAACCTTGATGCAAAGTTGCATGATACCATAAATGACCCGTGAATGCAGAAGAAGAGACAGAAGTGCAGCAGTTGAAGCCCCTCCACCCTGTGGTGACGGCAACTCATGTGTCAGACCTCTCAGTGGACATTCAGCCAGACACCAGGTCCTAACAAGAGCCACAACTACAGCCTTGGTAATCAAGGGGTAACATGCATCAGGAGGGCAGAAAGGGGCTTAGCTGTAATCTATCCCCGTAGCACTACCACTCTTCAATTTCATCTATTATTGTACCATAAACCTAACTTACACAGCAGAATTCCTTGGCTTAAGATGTGAGAAACACCTCTAGAAAAGTCTATAGAAAGATAAATACAGTTAGACCTCAGACATCTTCACAAAGGATGTTGGCAGCTTGTAGCTTTAAGTGGAGGTAAACCCACCAACAAGGAAAAGCATAAAAAGCAACTGGGGAAAAAACCCAAACCAAGAACAACAAACATGGCATGGAGATCACCTGTCATCACCTATTTGGGTTGTTAGTACTGGGGTCAGTTAAAGGTGGCAAGTTAGCAACCTCAAGCACTTGCTCCAGAACACCACAGAGGCTGACCTTCCTTGTTCAAAACACTAGTCCAGTCAACAGTGATTTTCTGGGGTTTCAAAAGGCATTGTTACAACTTGGGAGTGGAGTGGTGGGGGTGTGGGGTTTTTTTGTCACTGCTACAGAGCATGAAGGGAAATGCAGGTACACATAAAATAACATTTAGCAAATAAACACTCGGAAATCTATAGGGTACGGGCATCCTCCATAAAAATGGCTCAATACTTACTGTGCACACATGAGGCCAGTTCTCAAGCTGATAGAGCACTTCTGTGCTGAGGTCCTCCCAGTACATTTCCCGATATATCTGAGGCATCTTTGACAGTCTGACACCGCTGCTGTACTTGCTCAGCAGCTCCTTAATGCGACTTTGAAGTTCATGGACATCGGCAGCAGAAGAGCCAGGGCCAACAGTATGTGTCTCTGCAGTGGATGTATTCAAGCTATCTGTTAAAAAAAATCACAGCCTTGAAGTACACACAGTCCTATAAAGAGAAAGACAGCGAATTACCTCTGTACTTAAAAACTAAACATGCGAGCTGCCAACATAGCACCAACTCTAAAACGGGGCTCTCCTGCCCAGCATGGCTGGTTCAGTCACTTCCTATGCCAAAGAACTATGGAAATCTCAGACATTTAATAACTACCTAAAGATGAATTTTCAATCACTGTAGTTATTTTCATGAGATGTTGGTACATGTTACTTCTGAAGGGATTCTGGAAGAGGATACAGAACCCTCAGCCCCACTGCAGCTGAGACACTGCACTAAGGCAGTATCCCAAGAGGGGCACAAGATAATTTCTTTGTGAGTACAAATACAACAAAGATATTGCACGACAACCAAGAATGTTCTGCTATATTCAGACGGGTGTACAAATCAGATCAATGATTTGCCTTTCATTCCAAGATATGTCCTGAGGAAAAGTCTCCACCCAGCAGACAGCTCTTCTGTGCTACTGCATCCAAGGAAGCCCTCCAGTGGAGCAAGGAAAGTGACAGCTGTTCAGCTGCTCTGGGCAAGTTCACACACTGTGTGTAGGAATTAGGCAGTCATTATTCCAGGGGTTGGTTCACATCACTAGCTTACCTGCTGCCTCATCTCTACTCCTCTTCTCCCTTTGGTGGGGTGTATTTGCTACCACACCTGAAGCTTCACAAATCAGGCTGACAAGTCTCAAAGAAAGCAACCATCATTTTGCAAGCCCATCTGCTGAACAACTGTTGAGCCACACAGGCAGAAGATTATTTGCTGGACAGATATATTGGTAATGCTGCTTACTCCTGAAAGCCAGGATTTCATCCTTACACCAGATTCCTACCCCACTGGTGAAGTTAAGCTTACTCCTCCTGTTTCCAAACGCCTCACACTGGCTTTGTGATTGGCTTTGACACTTACTGCCAAATGATTTTCCTAGAAGACTGAGAGGCAGACAAGCAAACACACGTTTCCTCAGCACAATGAAACAAGAGTGAAAAGGTTCACTCGCAGAACTTGATTCCTCATCCAAAACCATCTTCATTCAAAACAACTACTAAGATGGATTTTTTTTAAAGATGACACCCATTCTGAGTAGTCAACAAATTATTTCTTAATGGGCATACCACTTGACTCTGAGGAAGAGCTTCTGGACAGGTGAACTTGCAACTCCTTTTGAAACCGTGGTGGGACAGTCAATCTCTTCTCAGACCTAAAATTGGAAAGAAAATTGCTTAGAATCACTCTTCTGTCTCTAAATAACATTCCATTTGCTTCTAAGACTTATACATAAAATAAAAAGCATTCCACACATTCCTAGAAGGCCTCCTGCACAAGATGAGTAGTCACAATGTCATTGTCAGGAAGACATCCTAACCAGCAGTAACAGGACAGATCAACAGGTGGTTTCCAATTTTTACTCATTTTTCTTATTATTGTGAGAAACAATACACAGTAAAAAGACATAGGCATTCAAAGTCTTTTTGTGAATGCTGTTGGTTACACTGTTTAACAGATTCTTCTCCAAAGATCTCTCCCACTGAAAGCACACAAACGTCATGCTTGCAGGTGTTCTTCTGGGGTCCCCCAGAGAGTGGCAGCTTTTACTTGGGAATACAGACACCAAAATGAGCTCCTGACACTGAAGAGGGCACAGCACTGTGTAGCTCACAAAGACATGGAAAAAAATCAGCTGTGGAATAATTACATACACTGCAAGCAAAAGGGAACAAGAGCTGGAGAAGAGAATTCAAAGGCTAGGCAACATCTCCACTATAGCACAGCAGGTTGCCCTGCTGACCAGAGCAGACCCTGTACATGCACTGGGCAGGCTCTGCAGAAGATCTCTGCCCAGGGGCCAGTTCTGGAATTCAGGGACAACAGTGGAGCAAGCCATAAACCTCACTGGCTGCAGAAACACCAAGGGTGACTTTCACAGCTTCACCTGGACTCTGAGACGGTAGGACAGTAGCTCAAGTATGATGCTGAGGCTAGCTGCAACGGGAAGTCAAGACCAAGTAGCCCTATGTGTCATCACATTGATTTTAATCAGAGCATATCTATGAATCAGAAACAGACGTCTTCTAAGAAGCATCTTAAAAGATTTAACATTAATTAATTTCCCCTGCTTTTATGCTGACCCTGTTGGATGAAACCATTGCTCCTCCATCAGCTATGGGATACCACTTGTACCAAAGACCACACTTCTGTTCTGAGTCATGTCCCACAGCACTAGCTGTGAGGACAGGCACTGCCCAGCTCACTGCCCTAATTTACAAAATAGGAGTCATGCCCAGAAGTGCTGGGCAGCAGCAGATCAACTACAAGCACATTTATGAAACTCAGAAAGTACAAAAGCAAAGCCACCCACACAAAATCAAAACTTACACTCACACCTGGTACTTGCTGGGTATCTGAAAAGCCTCTTAGAACACTTCATCTGCATTACAGAAAAACCCTCTACTTTCTGGGCACAGCCCAGATGCCCACACAAAGCAGCAGTAGTCTCTTCTTAGAAGGTGGCTGTGGCTGCACATGCAGATGCTTTGAGAAATCCAGGATCCCACTTTTTTGTATGCATACCTACCAGTATGGACAACTCTAAGCTGAACAGATACTCAAGCTAAAAATGTCCTCTTAATGAAAGAAGACTCAAAAGAGACTACCACCTTTGCTAGGTGGAAAGGAAAACAATCCTGTGAAATAGCCCCATGGGTGGTGGAGACTGTCCTGCTTCCCCTGCCTGCCAACAGGAATCCATAGCTGCATTCTAGTCCTCCATGCCATGCACAGTTGTATCACCTTAAGCCCCACATCAGGTGACACAAATGATGTGACTGCAGGGTAGGCCAGCCAGAACTGCAGGCAAGTTCCAGTGAGGAAGAAGGCAGATGTTCCCCTCTTAAGCCATGCCATGTGAACACCCTGGAAAGGAACCTGGAACAGAGGACTGATGATTCCCTTCTGCTGCGTGTAAATTGGAATTGGGATCCTCTCAGTATTAAGAGACTTGATGTAGGGTCTTCCTGTGCTTTCTGCTGTGGTTCAACAGTTTCCCACAACATGGTGCTGACTTCGGCTTTGAGCCCAGCCATCACCAGTTCTGAGTGTTGCAATCCGACAAGTACTGTGTGACGTGCTGCTTGCTCACACGGATCATGACGGCTGTAGGTCTCCAACAATGAGATGGGATAGGGCCAGGCAGTGCCAGGGCCAACACACTTCCCTTCGGTTTGCAGGTATGGACAACTCAGCTACTTGCAAAGCCTCATGTTCCCCAGCTGCTAGAAGCCTGCTCCCAGCAGGAAGCCTCCCAGCCACATCAGCAGCCTGGCCCTTCACAAATGCCTGCCCAGCCATGCAGCCTGGCAAAGTCCCCACACACAGCTCCAGCTGAGCAGCTAGTCCTGTCTCATGGCCACACATCACTGCCTCACAGTGGAGGGGAGCAATGCCCTTCCCTGCCAAGTGCCTTACCTTGGTAAGGCCCATGCCACCCCAATCTGCTCTTTGGCCCTTGGACAGTGCTATCTAAGCAGCAAGGCCTGGTGGTGGCCAGCAGCAAATGGCTCCTGAGGCTTCAAGAAAGCAGCACCAAGCACCTGAACCTGTTCTCATCCACGCTGCTGCCTTCCAGCTTCAAGGATCTCTGCAGTTAGCCTTACCAGCAAGGTCTCTCCCTGCTTCTGAGGGTCCACAGCAACACAGTCAGAATAACCTGAGAGATTGCTGCTATAAAGACAAGCATCAGACCCTGAAACAGCATCTGCAAGAAAGCCTTGGACAACTACCTTCACCATTTCTCGGTTATCATCTGAGTGTGACAGAACTGGGAAGACAAACAACCTGTTCCCTTTCCACCTAATGCTAAAGAGGGGCAAGCCCCTGAAGCTGTGATCATAAAAATCTCTGAAAAAAAATATCACAAAGCGCTACAGAAGTGGGATATAGACTTTGGCAGTCACAACGAGACCACCATTCCCAGCCTCACTGAGGAGCTTCACTACATGGTACTGGGTGGAGCACCGACACCTGTCAGCATCCAAACAAAGTCTGTCACTGGCAGGACATTGTGTCAAGGCAAGGAACACACTTCTGCCATAGCAGTACAGATGTTCAACAGAAAAGGAGAAAACAGAGATCCCTGTGTGCAACCATGAGAGCATGGGTGTCCTCTCCTACTATGTGGTACATGGAGGGGCAGGGTGGGTAACAGAAAGTCAAAAACTGCACACAGGTAACAGCTCACTCCAAACTGGGAAGTGGAGCAGAGACAGTCTGTCACCCTCAGGACTTGTCTCAGTCAACCTGTGCTGTGAAGGCTCAGCCACTCTCACAGGCAAGTGCTGACACCCCCGCTGGAACAGTGCTCTCAAGTCTGTGCCAGATAACTATGAGCCCAGGATTTTCTGGGGATGCTGTTCATGCTGTTCACTCATTGCACACTGTTTTTTGAAGTCAGGACCTCCTGCCTTAAAGAAGCTTTCCCTCGTGCAATTCCCAAAGTACAAGCAACTACAACAGTTCAGGAGGTACAAAATGTCCCCAGCAGCTAGGACACTCGGATCTTGCCAGTCCTGCTTTAAACTGGCCAAATTGAAACAAATTAACAAATTAATCCAGTCACATACAACCTTGTATTCACACGGAATATGAATCTCATCTCCCTGAACTCTCCCTTCACTATGTACCCAAGCTAACAGGATAGCACTTGGACTCTTTGCAAAAGCACAAGATGTCTCCTCCTCCAAAAATACATGGGCCAAAGCAGACTTTGCTTGTAGCTTCTACAGCGCAGGGCAGAAACAGACAACAGAAAGAAAAGCAGAACACTTACCTAAAAGCAGCTCAGGAGAGACTGCCAGAGATGAACAAAGATAACACAAGATGTACTAGACTATATGAGGAATAGCCAGAAGAGTGGTGACATCTACCTAATTTTATTTCACACATTACAAATCTTTAAATGCTGTAAAATAATTCCCGTATTTTTCTTACAATAACTAACTTGGAGAAAACTCTAAGTGCTCTTTTTGCTTTTCCTGAGGCAGAGCTTCTGCCTTTTAGAGAAGTGCCACTCAAAAAAATGCAACTCATCTGCACACACAGAAAAGGGAAGGCCCAAGCACAGCTGCTCCTACATTTCTGAGTCACAGAAGGATGGCTTGGTCCTTCTCTCCTCTGCACAACAGACCCCGGATGGCACTTGGAACTCATGCAGGTGAGTGGGGCAGGATGTACCTGCTTTCTGTGGATCTCCCAGAAAGAGCAGGCACTGCAGCAGGATTAAGCTGTTGTGCTACTCTGGGCCACTGCACAGCTACACCGCCATGGAAGTGGCACGCCACTGCCATTTCCATTCAATGCCAGGCTGACTTCCAACCCAGCCCGGGTTGGAGTCCTCCCCCTGCAGAGGATTACTGCCACAATCACAGCTCCGGAGGACTTAGCACAGCCACAATGAGCAACAGCAAACACTTTCTCAGCTGACGGCGCAGGGCAGCCGAAAACACCACAGAAAGAAATGATGGGGCAGCAGCTGACTAAGCCACCCGGATTAGAGAGGCTCAAAAGGGGCTGAAAAGCAGCATGTACCGCTAACCCAGCAGAACTGCAGCTCCAGCCCTCATCTCAGTTCACCCAAACACGGTCAGGTGGCTCCTGGCTCTGAGCACGCTGACAAGGGACACAAACACTGACGCTGCAACACAGAAGTCAGGCAAGAGGGAAAGAGCAGCCATCTGCAGACAGCCATCACCCTCAACACACACATCACCTGCCCCTGCACACAAATCTGCTCCTCCTGCTTTCTGTCACACTGGCCACAACAGCTCCCTCCTGGGCCCAAGCAACAGCTCCACACTCCCTTGCTGTGACACCTTTGGCCATATTTCTCCTCAGAAAACATGGGAACAGGCCAAGAGCACAGGCTAGCTTACAGCACCCAAAAAGGCAAAATGTCATCTGTCTCCTTCCTGGGTACCATCCCACATTCAGACTTCACCTGCTGCAAGGGCAGGGGCCTTGATTCCCACTGGATCCCAAAAGGCACTGCTTGCACAGCAGCATCCAAGTGTCCATCACACTTAATTTGCCCTCACTTGTCCACACGTACATACACACACACACTGACCTGTTTACCACAGTGACATGCCTCTGCATGGGGATTTCCTTAGGTGGTCCACTCCCAGCAGCTGAAGGTAAGGCAGATCGGGCACTCTCCACAACAGGTTTCACTCCTCCATATGCCACTTCTCTGCCTCGGGGCAGGCGAGGAACAGGCCTCTTACTGACTTCTTCTGGCACGCTCAAAGACCGGGGCTGCCGCAAAGTTCCTTTGGGCTTTCCTAAAGAGTTTGCAGATGCAGCCATGAGTAACATTCTCCTCCACCCAGTCTGCCTCCACCTCCCTGGGCACCTCCTGTACTGCCACCCAAAGGGTTTCTTCTCTACTCTGGCTTGTGGGCACCTGAACTCATCACACAGCAGAGGTGACCAAGTTACACCCACAGAGGAACACACCATTGCTCAGGCCACACTGGCATAAACAAGCTCTTGGGCACTTTGCTGTCTATATGCTGGATGTGCCACATCCATTTTGGAGGTTTCAAACACTTCCAAGGGGATTGATGTGCAAGACAGTGAATCAACCTGCCTTTATAATCCCTGTCATTTAACTGAGATATGAGCCACTAGTTCAGCTTTCCAACTGGCACTGGTAGAAAAGCAAGAAGCAGCAAACACTTCATTACAGACAACAGGGGAATACACCTAAACTATGAGACCCACTGTTGTTCCAAGCTGCCAACCTGCAAGCAAATGGGCCCTGCCTGGGCTTAATCCTGGGCCCAATTCCACGGACAGTCACACAACAACACAGCAGTAAGGAAAACCTGACCCACACTTTAGGAAAACACTGCTACAGCAGCTTATGCAAAAGGTGAGAGGTAAGAAGAGCCAAAAATGGGCATCAGAACTGTTGCTATGAACATATTATAAGTTTCTCTGTGTGTAAGCCTTCTGATCATTTTCCCATGGGAGAACATCCTTTTGCTGTCTTTCACTCTGTATAAGCTTTCTGTAAACAAAATATCTGCGTCTGTTCTTCAAGGACATGGAATTGGTTGGCCTCCTCCTACCTATGAGGAGACTGAACTAAAAATTACTTTATCTTTCTGATATTGTAAACTATTCGGACACATTCCCTGGACGAAGCAGCAGCAGGAGCATGGAATGCTCTCTGCTGAGCAGATATAGAAAAATACTAGAATTATGGAGTAATTTTAATAAATCATTTTAGCCTTCTGAATTTGTCGTCAAGAGTCCTTTCTTCAATGCATGGACCACGACGATATCAGAACTTTTGTGGCACAGTGGCACTGGCATCAGCAACAGGAGCCGCTGTTGAGCTTGCATCTCAACTGTGTTTCTCACAGAAGCAGGAACACATGAAAGTGAAGCCAAGCATCCCACAAGGACATTGTTTTTCAATGGAGAAACAATGTTTTTCATTGTTTTCATTAACATCTCACATACACACCTGAAAAGGGCTTTCTCTCTGATCATGGCTTTCAGATATGACCACCCTTGTCAAGAACACTCATCCTCCCAAGAACTCTCCACTTGGAACACGCAGCTCGTGGCCATAGGTGACACAACCTCACAGCCAAGACTTTTGCTGCAGCAGCTGCACAGTTCTTTCATAAAGGCAGGCCCTCTAGAGCTGCCTATGGCTTACCTGATAAGCTGACTGGAGATGTGTTCTTCAGCCTCATCTGACAGTTCACCTGCCGGACTGTTTTCTTCTTGGAACTCCTCTGTCGAGCCACCAGTTGAGCAACTCGCACAGTTTCACTGCAACTAACAGCATGGCAAATGACCTTGTTGGAGCAGGAAGGGGACAGGGAAAAAGCAGTCAGTGAGACCCACGCTCATCCACAGCCCTCAGAATGACTTGTATCCCTTTCCGAGCCTGTAACTGCAGGATCATACAGGCCCACAGGCACTTCATTAAAGGCTTCAGCAGCAGACATGAATCTTGGAGATCTCACTCTTCTTTTGTGAAACCTCAGAAGAAACCTCAGTGAACCTCAGAAATCAGCAAACCAGACAGCCAGAGCCTCTCAATCACCTTTCCATGTTAGGTTGGGCTCCTCTGAGAAACAGCCTGGTTTCCCATCTCACAGGCCCACAATCTCGCTTTATAACTCTGGAAAGCCATGGGGTTGCAGCCTGTCCTTGTTCCTCCTGCCAAGGCTCACTACAAGCTCTGGCACCACGCTGACCCTGTGGAGCAGGGTTGCCTTTGCCCCACTTACCAAAGAAACTGCACAACTATCCTGGCTTCATCAATCACCTCACAGGCACTGGGCTGGCCCCCAAAACCAGCCCAGCCTTGGACAAGCCCACAGCTATCTCCCTGCCCAAGTTCATGGCCTCTTGCCTCAACATCCACTCACCAGAGGCCATCCCGTGGATGGATACAGGAACTGGGCCTTGGCAAGACACCAAACCATGCGCCTAGCATGCACTTTGCCTCACAAAGATGATGAAAGCCCAAACTTTTGGGCCATTCAACCGCTACAAAGGCAGCTGGGTGAGTACTCCTCCAGGACTCCATAAGGATACAGGTAGTTACCCCAAAAGCACTAATTTAAAAATGGAAGTCTGTGGTCTCAGCCATGTTCTGTGGTTGTGGTAGAGGTTGAGAAAGGGCCCCTTTCTCAGCAGTGCCATGGGGCCAGCACTGCTACCTTGCTAGCCATGGCCCCCAGCAAACATCAGAGATGACCATTTTGCACAGAAGCAGAGCAAGAGAATCCTCAGGGACTTCACCAGCACCTCTGAAATTTAGCAAACAGCAGCTTCAAAAAGGATCTTTTCTCACAACCAAGACAGGGCAAGCAAAGCCAAAAAAGAAAAACAACAAAAGTAAGAGACTGCTAAGCAGCAACAGCTTGTTCCAGGGATCTTAAGTCTCCCAGGGTGACCCAAACAGCCCACGAAAACATGGGCAATGGATGAGAACACTAGAAACCAGGCAACTCCTCCAGCAGTGCTCTTCAGATCACCCTTTCCCCTCCTCTTCCTCCTCCTCTGCTGCACACCCAGCACCTTTGCTTGGCTGGCTCAACACAGAGCCTCTTCTGGGAGGGCCTCTCCTTCTGAGGCAGAGGTCTCCTACCCCAGGAGCTCCTGCTTACAAATCAGTGTGCCTCTGCACAATCAGCACTGATAAAAACAGCAATCCAGCAGTCTCATCACTGTAGTGATTAAATGCCAGGAATCACATAAAAATTAAGGCTGGAAAACATTGCTACAGTCCATGTCATGCAGCATTACCTAGACCTAGTTAGTCAGGTGTTGGAATATCTCCAAGGACGAAGAAGTCCCAATCACTCTGGACAACTTCTTCCATTGTTTAGCCAGCCTCACTATAAAAATGTGGGCAGTTTAATGTTTATATGGGACTGCTTTTATTTCACTCTGCTTCCGTTGTCTCTTGTGCGTTCACTGAATACCAATGAGAACTGGAGATGGAGTCTGGCTCCACAGTTTTTTTACTCCCTTTAACAAACATAAGGATAATATTTCCCTGAGCTTTCTCTTTTCCAGCACAAACAATCCCTGCTCTCTAAGCCCTGCACCAGAGATGTTATTTTCCAGCCCGTTCATAATCTTCACAACCATTCCATGAACCTGCTTCAGTGTGGCCATGTCTGTCTTGTTCTACGAAGCTTAGAACAGGATGCGGTTTCAGTGCTGCTGAGCAGAGGGGAATAATCACCCCCATCAGAGTGCTGACAACTCTTCCTAATGAATCCCAGTACGCTGTTGGTCTCCCTTGCTGCAACGGGACCCTGCTCACTGTGAACTCTGCACCCACCAGAACTCCAGGGCACTTCTCTGCCAAGCTACTTTTCAGTTGGTCTACCACAAAACTATACATATGGAATATGTATAGTTTTGGGGTAGACCAACTGAAAATATTCCCAACTGCAATATGGGATTTTTCTTCCCCAGGTATAGGACTTGGCATTTCCCTATACTGAACTTCATGGTGTTCCTGATGGTCCATTTCTCCAGCTTCTTGAAATCCCTCTGAACAACAAGCACATTCGTCTGCTCTATCAGTCTCTCCTGTCATCTACAGACTAGCTGAGGATGATCTCTGTCCCATCACACAGGTCATTCATGAACACGTTAGACAGCAATTCCTGAGCATCTACTCCCAGGGCACGTCACTTCTAAGTGGTCTCCCAATGGGTTTCATGCCACTGTTACGAAAGAGGATATTACAAGCCCTACCAAAATTCAGTTAAAACTACATCCAATGCTCTCCATGCAACCAATCATCTCAATTTGGAAGGGTATTTATTTGGCGACATATGATTTTCACTTTGTAAACCCATACTGACTTGCCTTCTTGTCTTTCAAGTGTCTGGAACAGCTTTCCAGGATTAGACACTCAACTTTCCCACAGTTCAATGTTAGGCTGATCTTCCCACCTCTCCTGGTGAAGGGTGGTGCTTTCTTTTAGTCCTCAAGAACCTCCCACAAACTACCATGACCTTTCCAAGGTAACTGGCATCTGTGGGTGCACTGCAATAAACTCATGGACTTGTGCACATTCAGTTGTTCCAAATGTTCCCTATCTTAATCCTCTCCCATCAAGGTTAAGACTTCCTTGCCCTGCACGTTTCTCTGCCTGTTTCCATAGTATCTCTATACCCCTTCCAGCTCACCCAATTCTGCTTCTACCTCCTGTGTGCATGCTTGTAATGGTAGATTTAAGTCAGGAGCTCCTTGAACTACGTGTACCTTCTCCAACCTTGCTTAAGAGAGAGACTTTATTACACAGCAGCCTGTACCTGAGTCATAACCCATCTTTGTGAAAGGTGAACCTGAAATCCTTCACTCTTCACCCTTTCACAGGTGTCTGTGCAACAATCTGCACTCAAAAGTTTGACCATGGACTTAATAAGGCTTTAGTGAAGTGAAACACAGCAAAAGGCTGAAGGTATTCATTTGCTGGACCTTCTTTCTTCCAGTTTTTCTGTTGTCCCTGTATCCCTGTCCTTGTTTCCTTCCATTGCCTGTACACTTAACCAGCTATTTTAAGGATTTTCTTTGGAAGCACTTTCTCAGAACTGGCAGTGCTCTGGGAGCTGTTCTCAAGGGGATGGCCCTTTGTCTTGGTCTTCAAGTTGTTCAAATAATAAATAGTAAACACAGTGTTTCTTAGGTCCATGTATGTTTGTTTAGGCAACATCTGTATAATCCTTCCAGGCTCCTTCTCCCTGGTCCCACCTCATGAATGCTTGCATTTATGGCTTAGTTTTGTCAGTGCTCCTGCCCTCTTCGCTTTTTCCCCCCCAACTGCTGGAACATACCATTCTTGAAACTGGAGGAAGCAATCCTTGAAAGCTCACTACCTCTCCTGGATCATTCTCTTCAGGACTGTATTCCATAAGTCTTCCAAGCAGATTCCTGAATAGGCCAAAGTCTGCTCTCCCAAAGTCCTGCACTGTTGATTCTACTTGTTGCTTTGTTTCCCTCCTTTCAGGCTCACTGGCACCATCTAGCTCCACCTAGACAGGGCTCTTCCTAGCCTTTACATCTGCCATCATCCCTTGTTTTCAAGGACTGTGTCCAGCAGAGCACCTTTCTCACTGATTCACTGCATGTGTCAGGATGTCGAGAGCAGCAGACCCCAGAAACATCCTGGATTGTTCATACTTGGATGTCTTGTCCCTGCAGCAGGTATGGCATTGGCCCAAGTCCCCCATGTGGTTGTCTAAAGAAGGTATCATCTGCTTTGTCTACCACTTCTTTTCACTTAAGATATTTGTAAAAGATAGCCACCACATTGCTGTCCACTACTAATAAGCCCTTCCTGTCTCATGATCTGTCCCAAGACAGAGCTCCTGGCATCCCACTGCTCCCAAACTTGGAAGGTCTCTCAGGAACTCCTCCTATTCACCACTGCAGCCCGTAACTCTTCAGCAGCCAGTGTCAACCCACAGCAGCATGCTGGTTGTGTGACCTGTTGCAGCAACTCTCCATGACTTCAAACGAGATCACAGCCCTGAGCAACACAAAGACCTCCAGTTTCTTCTGGTTGTAGCCCAAGCTATGGACAGTTGTGTAGTGGCACTTCAGAGAGGTGCCCATTTGTGCCCACTTCCAGAAAACTGTATGAGAGTCTTCCTCAAACTCCTGGCTAACAGGAGTGGATACATGGGATGGATCACTTGACCTTTGTTCTCAAAGTCTCAGTATAAAAGGTTTTTCGTCCCTATACAGTTTATCATAGTTTTATAAATGCACATTTTCACATCTTTGGTACATTTCAGGTTTTTTCTGTCACTAATGTTCTAAACAACTTTCAGCATTTTCCTCCCTTGTTTCATAGTGATAAAGTTTAACAAAATGGTTCGAATTAAAATGAATTCAGATGTAAAAAGGGATGGGGTAGATGAGCAACGCAAAACAGTCTTCAAATTTCCCCTTTTGAAGGGGCTTAATTATTCAAGCAGAAGTCAAACTCTTTTAGAGAAGGTGCAACAACACACTTCTTATAAATGAATATGAAGCAAAGCAAAGTAGGGTTCCTTGAAATCATGCACCACCTGTTGCAGGTGCACAGTATTTCAGTAAGTATTTAATCTTATTATGTAAAATAAGATATTTTACAAATATCTTAAGTGGGAAGACATGGTAGACAAGCCCTTGCACTGCTTTCTGCATACTGAACTTAATTCTCATCTTCTGTGGAAACTCGAGGACACAGCTACTGCATAAAGAAAAAGTCTTTGGCTTTAATCTTTCCCACATTCAAGACAGCTAAACTAGTGTTTAGTATCAAGAGCAACAAAGGGCAATTTATATCATTGCCTTCCCAAGATAATCAGTCTGTTCAGCCTCAGTTACCTAGCTAATATTCACCCCCCAAAATACTTAAGGCAGCACGTAAGCATGTGACACTTCGAGACCATTTTGTATTATTTACTGCCTACTGAAATGCATTCAACTATTCCTTGTTGAACGCATTTCTTGTGATACGTCTTGGAAGCTGACTTAGCAGTAAGCAAAGTCCTTTTAAGACTATCTAGACTGCAGCCAGGATCATTAACTGCTATCAGACCCCTGGATGTGCATGTCTTTGCTGTCCTGCCCCACTGTCCACAAGGGGATTAAAGGAAGAAGCGTCTTGACAGACATTTTGGAGGTCAGGGTACTCCAGAGGCATGAAGAGAGGCTGGCTGACTTCTGCTCTTGCAGCAGCCTTGTGTGGACTCAGAGCTACAGTATCAGCCTATAATGGAGCTCAAGTATTCTGGAGAGAGGTGAACAAAGAGAACAGGCTTATAATGACACATAGCCTACGTCCTGTAACAAGAAAGCACATGAGAGCAGTCCCAGGTAGCTTAGCAGCCCACATCAGTGCATAGTCATGCTTGCCACCCTCTGTTTAATGTCTGCCATGTCCACACTATGGACAGTAGCAATAGGAGGGTCATCAACAGCAACATGGGCTCAGTCTTCGCACCCCTCCTGCCTCCCAGGTGTTCAACAAGGTGCCTTCCCCTCAGCTGTTTCAGTCATGCAGAGCATAGTTGGCACTTCTGAACCACAATGAGTCCTCCTCAACTACCTCAAGACCCCTGATTAGTCACTTTCTCCTTTTTCACCTCCTAAAGCCACATTTCACTCTCTTGTAACAGCTGCCACAAAGAAGTCACTGCCCCAAGTGCTATCCAAGAGTTCACAAGGCTCTCAGCACACATCGTATTAGTGGATAAACAAGGCTCTCAAGGGAATGGGAGGATACCAGATTACACCCTGCAAGGCCCTAGTTAGAAACAGATGGCTACCTGCCAGAACCACCATGAGGAAGCATTTAATTGCAGGATCACAAATGTTCCCAGACCTGAGGTACCTGCAATCCTGTTACTGATGTAGCTGCAGCTGAGGCAGGCTTTGGAGAAAAAGAATCCCAAACTTGCTTATCTGCCATCAAAGAGCAAATTCTGATGTAAGGGGAACCTGTTGCTTAAAACCAGCCACATTTCCAGGTACCAGGACAAAACCCAGGACACATCTCACCGTATTCTCACCACACAGCTAATGAGAAAGAACTAGTTCTGAGTTCACAGATGCCATCCTGATCCAGTTGAGCAAACAAGGAAGCTCAGCCTTAAGTTCCATCTCTTCAGATCTGCTATGATTGTGCCATACATCCACAGCCATACATTGTGCCAAACATCCACTAGCTTTTTGCTCTGCCTCAGGCTACAAAGACTTCAAGAACCCAGACACAGCTCCAACGAGGGAGAGGCTTCAAGCTTGCTACACGGATAATTTCCAAGTCACACAGCTCCACCAGCTATCAAGAGAATGCATTCTGACTTCAAACCAGGAAGTCCAGACTACTGGGTCAGGAGGTTTGTGGTCCTAGCGAGCTGCTTCCAAGGTGGCAGCCACCAGGAGACACAGGCTAGTCCAGCAAGAGCAACGAATAAGCGACAATTCTTCTACCACACCAATCCTCTGCTAAGATCTGCTTCCCCTTCTTGATCTGTGTGATGACCTTTTATCCCCTGCATGCTTGCCAAGCTGAGGCACTTGCAAATGTTGCAGCAAGGCACCCCACTTACACGAGGTCTTCCTCACCTCAGGACATATTTGCAGTCCTGTTGCACTGCAACCCGTAACAAACAAGAATCATAAGTTCAAAGCAAGCACTGTCAGGCTTATAAGCAACAGCATCTAGGAGTTTTACTGTAGGAAGAAAATGACACTAAAACCTCATAAGAGATGATTAACACACACAAGTTAACCTTCTTTAAGGTCCCAGTACAAGCCACTAGTATCTCCTCTAAAGTCAGAAATGCTGAGAAAGGGGCCAGATCTCCACAGTCACACAAGTGATCTTTCCATACAGAATTCACATTTCCAGGAAAAAGCCTTGCAACCTTTTGCATACACAACCTTGGGTTTGAAATGCAGAGGCAGGAAAATAAGGAGCACTTAGTATCTTATATCACAGCTTCTACCTCTCCCAGAATTAGAGCACCATATGCATGCTATAGAAATCCATAGCACAAAAGGAGGTAAAGCTATGAACCAGGAACATTCTGAACCATAAAAGCCATTTTTGAACCATAACTGATTCTTACCTCTCCCATTTTGTTCTCTTCCATTCTGACCACTCCTGGGATACTCTCCAAGTAGCCTTCCAGTGTGTCATATCCTAGGTGCCTGAAGGGAATCAACTCATTGGTCAGGGATCTGTATTCACTCTGAAGTTCTGACAAACGTACGCCACTTTTAAAGGCGTGAAGAACAGCTCGCAGAGCTTTTGCAACAAGTTCTGGTTCCTGCATCTTCACCTATACCCCTGCTTCCAAAAGAAAAAAAAAAGGGGGAAAAAAAGGCATTTTTACATACACAGGCTAAAATCACTGGCTTTTACTATTCAAGGTCCCTCCCCCAACAAGCTAGAATGCAGCAACTCAGTGGCTCATCTCTGGAGACTGAGATACTTCTGGGTAGACTTGTAGGGCCATGGTTGTGCAAGCCAAGCGTAACGTGGTATGGAACACACAGGGCATGACATTGTCAAAGAGTGCTGACAAAGGAGGACAGCAAACATCATGCACAGGTTGGCTCTGCCAGACAATCACGAGAGGCCACATGGCCAGAAGAGAGGCGGGCACTGCTCAGCAATTGACCCACCACAGACAAGTACTGGATACTCTACCTGGGACAGGGCAATTCTGGATGTGTGTGGAACTGGGGAATGACAGGCACTCTGGAAAGTGGCCTGGGGGTCCTGAAAGTGCACTCCTGGAAGTGGCCAATGGGAAGCTGAACATGACCCAGCAGTGCCCTGGCAGCCAGAAGGGCCACCCATGTCCTGGGGTGCATCAGGCACAGCATCACAGCCAGGCAAGGGAGGGGATTGTCCTGCTCTGCTCTGCACTGGGGTGGCCTCACCTCAAGTGCTGGGGGCAGTTTTGGGTGCCACAATGTAAGAAAAACATGAAGCTGTTAAGAGAGTGTCCAAAAGGGGGAAACAAACATGGTTGTCAGGGGGGAACAACCCCGTTCCAGGGTTGTGACGGGAACCCATATGAGGAGTGGCTGACGTCATTTGGTCTGTTCCGACTAGAGAAGACTAGACTGAGGAGAGACCACATTGAAGTCTACAACTTCTTTGTGAGGCTAAGAGGAGAGGCAGACACTGATACCTACACGCTTGTGACCAGTGACGGGACCCGAGGGAATTGCCAAAGTGGTGTCAGAGAAGGTTACAGCTGGGTATCAGAAGGTTCTTTACCCAGAGGGTGAGTCAGCACTAGAACAGGCTCCCCACAGAAGTGGTCACAGCACCAGGTCTGACAGAGTTCAAAAAGGACTTGGAGAATGGTCTAAGGCACATGGTGTGATTTGTTTAGTCTCCTGCACAAGGCCAGGAGTTGGATTTCGATGACCCTGTGGGGGCCCTTCCAATTCAGGATATTCTGTGATTTGATGAGATCTTACTACCTTCAGGGCTAGAACTTCCAGGGAAAGTGAGACAGGGCAGAACCACCAAATCTATCACAATACCCCACACTCTGTGGTGTGGGGTGTCCCTCTAGAGGGACCGGAGCTGCTCCGCATGCCTGAGCCAGCATCTCTATCAATGCCCACATCTCAAGTCCAGCATGGAAACAGCATGCATCTGGGGCATGCAACGTCTTACCCACAAGAGCACAAGGCCTCGACTCCACAGACTCTTCAGAGAGAAAACACAATTAAGTCCCCAGGCACGTGATCCTCTGACACAGAGATTTTGTGGCCTTCTGGTTTTTCAACCTGCGTTGCTCATGTCTGGTAGGGCCATGGGATGCCCAGAGCCTGCCCCAAGGATACCCACTGCATGACCATCCCACTGGGTTCTACTCGGACATGGAGCCTTCTCAGCCTGGATCGAGGGACACACCTTGATCCGTGTTCTGGGGACATGACACGGTGCTCGCAGAGGCCTGCCTGGAGGCCACCTAATACAGCTCCACAGCCCTCAAGCACATCCCAGTGCTCTGTGACACCTCTTGGCCGCTCCCCGAACAGCTCACTGCTTTTTCTGCAGCCACGCCAAGCAGAAGGCCTGAACCTGCCTTTTATCTTTGTGCAATGCATTTCATCCACATCTACAATTCAGTCCATCAGCTCTGAAGAAAGACTGNCTCCAACGCCTCCTCTTCGCCCCCCAGCAACTAATGAGCAACGTGAGCACAGCCGTGCTTCGGGAGAAGGCCGCCTCACTCTCCTCAACCTGCTCCAGCTCTAGGCACAACGCCAGAGTGCCCCTCCTCCAGCACACCAAGGCGAGCGACTGCTGCCCACGTACCTGTGCGAGGCTCTCTCAAACCTGCAGTGCTGACACAAGGGACCCCGTGTAAGGCTGCTCTGCACTGCTCTCCGCAGAAGAGACCCTCTCCCATCACCGCTTCCCTTCCTGGGGAAGTCACCCTGGACAGCAACACACCAAGTCCAAAAGGAAGACAAATCCCAACCCTCAGCACATTTCAGATGCCGCCACACGCACTTCAGTCTCTCCCTTCCTGCACCAACTTCACGACGGTCCAGCTCCGGGGCCAGACAAGGAGGCACAGCATCAAGTCCTTTTCTGCACCCTTCCTTCAACAGTTTCCCTTTACGCACACACAGCACTTTACTAACCCAACCTCACCTCTTGCTCTCTACGCTTATATTCACACACAGGTACACCCTCATCCCTGCACCCATACAGACAGCACAGCCAATACATGTCTTCACACACACACACACACGTGGCTCCTTAACCCTGCAATTTCTGCAATTTCCTTGCTGCTCCAGTAGGTTTCACCGACTGATCCTGCAACAATCCCTCAGGAACAGCTGCCCTCACAGCTGCCTTCTGCTCAACACGGCCGCCTTCTGCTCAACACAGCCGCTGCCCAGGAGAAGGAGCACACACCGAACCTGCACATCTCCACACAGCAATGGGCAAATCTACACTGGGCACTTGCATGCTTCTCTCATCCTTTTAGAGACTTTGCTGCTGGTGCACTGAGCTTCAAAGAGTCAGAAGACGTGATTGTCACCTGCCAGAAGAAAAAGACACACGAGGTTCATATCTCCTTTGGACCTACTCAGTTTCAAATGATGTCATGTGTCACAGAAATTTGTAAGTTTTCTGTAATTTCTGTAAGAAATCTGTATTTTTTTTTCATATAAAAAAATCCCAAACACTCAAGCATTGAGAACTACAGCAAAACATGCAGCTCTGTCTTCAAGTGTGTTTCAAGCCACATTCATTCAAGAGACATGGAAAAGCTGATGAGAAACTTTTTGGGGCCTTTTTGTCTACTGTCTCTTTTAGATAATAGACACAATTTCTTATTCAGCTAACACGGCTCTTAAAGGTTCTCTTGCCTAAACCTCCTGAGTTTATCTTCCTGCTCAGGTAAAATTAACTATATATGCACTACATCCAAGGACTGATGAAGAAAATACAAAATAACCCGGAATAGCAGTTTTAAAAGTTGACTCGAAAGGAAAAACTTCACTAAAAGAAGAATCTGAGGATCACGGGGAAATTACATCATGTCAATTTCAGACATGTTAGTTGCATACCAATACAACAGTCGATTTATATCAGAAATAGCAACCGGCATATTATAAAGTCTGTCCCCCTAAACTATATTATGAGGAGTAGTCACAAGTTAAACAAGGTGACAGATAACTAGGGTACAAAGGTTAAACTGAATCCAGTCTCAACCCACGCTTTACAATCCTCCCACTCCTACAGTCAGCAATTACGCAGGAGACCCAAAAGGCAGTAATGGTGACAACACCGATACATTAACAGAAAGCTACATAGCTCAGGGTAGCTTCCGAAGCTTTTTAAAAATCGCTTTTGAGTTAAGCTCCTTTAACATTAGGTCGTTCAGCAGTTATGACATTTTCCCGGCGGTTCACTGCCTCCAGACAGGACACTTCACTGGAAACACAACCCGAGCCGCCTCATCACTAAGTCAGCGCACATCGCTCAAACCACCTCTGCCAGCATCTGAACCGAAACTTTCTTCAGAATGCTCCGAACGGATAATCCGCGCTGCGGATCATTAGCCAGGCTAAGGAAAGGAGGAAATGCGAACAGCTCTCCCGCAGGCAGGGATACGCTCCCTGCTAGCCTCGCTTTCCGCAGACTACGAACACTCCCCTGGGGAACAGATGTCTCCGAAGACAGAAAGCATCCACTGACCCGCTGAAGACGGGACACTTTCTCTGTCACGGAGCAGACACTGAGGAGGAGCAGCCTCCCGCTGGCTGGCAGCGCTCGTCCCTGCGCGCTGCCTCTCCCCTCAGACCGCGAGAACTTACGCCCGGCGGGGCTCCACTCCTTCCTTTCCACTTCCTCAACCGGGGCTTTCAGACACCGGCCAAAGCCTCTTCCCGCGGTGCTGCCGCTGCCGCAGCCGNTTCTCTTCTGCAGAGAACCATAGAATGTTAAGGGGTTAGAAAGGACCTCAATGATCATCTAGTCCCAAGCCCCCTCTGCCATGGGCAGGGACACCTCCCACTAAAACAAGTTGCTCAAGGGCTTATCCAGCCTGGCCTTGAACACTGCCAGGGCTGGAGCATCCACATCCTCCCTGTCACTCCCGGTGACTCACCACCTTCACAGCAAAAAATTCCTCTTCATATCTAACCTAAGTTTCCCCTCTTTAGTTTGTACCTGGCTGGTCCTGCCAGGTTCCTGACAGCGCCTTTTTGGCTTCCCTATACAACCTTTCAGATACTGGTTGCAATGAGGTTTCCACACAACTTTGTCTTCTCCAGGTTGAACAGCCCCCAGCTTTCTGAGCCTGTCTTCATAGGGAAGGTGCTCCAGTCCTTTCAGCAACTTTGTGGACCTCCTCTGGACTTATTCCAATAGTTCCACGTCTTTCTTAGGTTGGGGGCACCAGAAGTGTATGAAGTACTCCTGCAGATATTTAATAAATTCGCTTCAATGCCTCAATTTCAGAGTACAAAAACCCACTGAATTTAGTTCTGTATCTGGAGCTCTCTCTTGTCACATTGTACAAAAACCACTCCACAGGTGCATGTTCCATGAAGGAGGTGCTGGTGGGTGCCTGCCTGCACTGCCATGGGCCTGCAGCCCTTTTCATGTTGCTGCCAATCTCCAGGTGGTGTGCATCTGCAGGGGCACCTTGGGCACTACTGCGTACTTGAAAGCTGTAGACCCACAGCTTCAGCTTTCACCGTGTTCTCCAGCATTCCAAGCACATGGCTGATTCCTTCCCCAGACAAGTGGTCACTAGTGATGGAGAGCCCCTCAGCATCTTGTATCAAGGGACCCTGCCACCCTGCATGTCGCCCACAACAGCATTCCTCTCTCTGTAGATGGTCACTTCTGAGAGCCAGACTGGAAGCAGCATCAGGCCAAGCTGCATGGTCACTGAATAGTGGAAGTCTGCCAAAACCAAGGCAGAGGCTGGCACCACAGAGGGGCACGTGCCAGAGCAGAGGTGGAGCTGCTGAACCTCTCAGGGGTGTGCCTGCAAGGGGCTCCCACCTTCTGCTATGACTGCTACAGCTTCCAGAGACTGCTTGCCACCAGAGTCCAATATCCTCTGACAAAGCCTTTTTAGAAAATCCACACGTGGAGGATCCAATGTTTAATACAAAATTTACTCATTTGAGGCTATTTTCATTTACAAGGGCTTTCCATTTAGTAGGGCAATACGGAAGTTACAGTAAAAATGCACATTAAATTTTGAACACTCTAGAATTTCCAATATATTGCAGAATCACAAAAAAGTTGTGAATCTCATAAGTGGCCTCTAGAATATGCATATTGTTTCAACACTATCTTTAACTGCTAGAAGGGGATATATGTGTTACAGCCAGCTTAGGGCTGGTGCACTCTCTTTAAAGGTTTTTTGTTAATAGTTTTTTGACATTTTTGTACTTAATTGTGCTAAATCTAGCTGTCACAGCTAAAATAAGTAAAACAAGGTTGTAGGCCAAGAGAAGTTTGTACAGAGCAAGCTTCACAGCCCTCAGCCTGAGGCTGTGAAGTACTTATAAACAGTACCTATGCCACTGCCCAGAGCACTATCCTTGGCCTTGAAAAGCAGGTCTTACTTTTTTTTTTTTTTTACTTTTCCTTCTCTTGGTCTCATGTGGCCATAACTTTGTACAGGGAATTGTTAGACACACTTGTTCTATGTCAAATTAGATATTTGCAGCACTAACACAATGATGTAGTGAGAAATAGGGGCTAGGTGTGACGGCCTTGAGAAGCAAGAAGCATAGAGAAGTACAGGCATGAAGTGTGAAGAGGTGGTATCAGAAACGGCGGGAAAAACAGAAACTCTTCAACAACATCTTTTCAGTGTTAGTGAATCAAGAAATTACTTTATTCTGCCCAGGATGTTTTTCTAACCAGGATGTGCAAGAGAAAAATTCCATCCACATATGCCTGGATTCTGCAGTGAAAATCATTCCACCACACATGGTTTTTACCAAACTTTTCACATACTTATACATTAAATCCCAAAGAAATTCACATTCATTGCTCTTAAATTACAGAATTCATAGTATTCGATTTCCTGTTGGCTATTGATCACTTTTGATGCTAATTGCATCTTCATTCTTCATTTCTCTTAACAATCTTTTCCCAGCCCAGGTGTCTCCAACTGCACTGTAAGTGGTAATATTCAATAATGTTCATTAATGGTTGTTAATAGTTATGGTTTATCTCCTGTGTAACTTCTGGCTACTCAGAATCCGTAGATGTTAAGATCTTAGAGATGCACCTGGTGAACAGGATCTTCTGAAGAGAAACTTCAATTCCCTTCCCCCTGGGCAAAGGCAAACAAATCCCTGAGCAAAGTTACATAAAAAAAATTTAAAAGTGGTATAATTTCCAGCAATTACACAAAGCTTTAAGGCAGCACATACATTCTGTATGATTTGCAAAGTCTGCTGTTGGCTCTCTGCCAGTCTGAGCAAGTGAATGGACGTGTTCACCCAGGGCACAGTCTCCTGCAGGCTTGCATTTCCAGGACTGAGACAAAATTCTAGACCAAATGAGTTTCACAACAAAGACTTCATGTATCTTGGTAATCAGATACGCCACCAGTCACAGGTCTGATTGGAGTTTTGTGCTGTGAGAAAGGCACATGACACAGCTGTGAGAGCAACTTCTTCTCACAGTGCCCCAAGTACACTGTGGTTATGGTTTGTTGGACTGCACAGGTCTAAAACCTGCACCTGCCGGGCAAGTATACAAAACTGCTGAGAATAGCAGGGCCAGTGACCTCATTTCCTTTGATGCTGCAGCAACCATGAGAACCCCGGACAACCTCAGGATAGGGTGATGGGCAGGCAGACATAGGAAAAGAATACCTTGAATGCTTTTTAACATCAGAGTTTTAAATCCAAGATGAGACTTCTGCATTTCTGTAGCGCATGACATCTCCGCAATGACTAGGTCCAATAGGTAAAGAATTCCTTTGTCATTTTCTGGCAGGTGACAATCACGTCTTCTGACGCTTTGAAGCTCAGTGCACCAGCAGCAAAGTCTCTAAAAGGATGAGAGAAGCATGCAAGTGCCCAGTGTAGATTTGCCCATTGCTGTGTGGAGATGTGCAGGTTCAGTGTGTGCTCCTTCTCCTGGGCAGTGGCTGTGTTGAGCAGAAGGCAGCTGTGAGGGCAGCTGTTCCTGAGGGATTGTTGCAGGATCAGTCGGTGAAACCTACTGGAGCAGCAAGGAAATTGCAGAAATTGCAGGGTTAAGGAGCCACGTGTGTGTGTGTGTGAAGACATGTATTGGCTGTGCTGTCTGTATGGGTGCAGGGATGAGGGTGTACCTGTGTGTGAATATAAGCGTAGAGAGCAAGAGGTGAGGTTGGGTTAGTAAAGTGCTGTGTGTGCGTAAAGGGAAACTGTTGAAGGAAGGGTGCAGAAAAGGACTTGATGCTGTGCCTCCTTGTCTGGCCCCGGAGCTGGACCGTCGTGAAGTTGGTGCAGGAAGGGAGAGACTGAAGTGCGTGTGGCGGCATCTGAAATGTGCTGAGGGTTGGGATTTGTCTTCCTTTTGGACTTGGTGTGTTGCTGTCCAGGGTGACTTCCCCAGGAAGGGAAGCGGTGATGGGAGAGGGTCTCTTCTGCGGAGAGCAGTGCAGAGCAGCCTTACACGGGGTCCCTTGTGTCAGCACTGCAGGTTTGAGAGAGCCTCGCACAGGTACGTGGGCAGCAGTCGCTCGCCTTGGTGTGCTGGAGGAGGGGCACTCTGGCGTTGTGCCTAGAGCTGGAGCAGGTTGAGGAGAGTGAGGCGGCCTTCTCCCGAAGCACGGCTGTGCTCACGTTGCTCATTAGTTGCTGGGGGGCGAAGAGGAGGCGTTGGAGGTGCGGCAGTGTGCTGTGCTCAGGGTTGGACCGCAGCCTGCGTGCAGCACACACTTTGAGAGCAGGGTTGTTGCTGGATTGTGCGAGAGCTCCGTGCGGCTTTGGTGCAGGGCCGTGGCAGGGAGGTTCCTGTGGCGGG